>BLKR01005060.1:22268-90136 GCA_011170035.1 Teleogryllus occipitalis | reverse complement strand
GTGAATATAATGTGCCTATTAGTAATAGATATGCTCCTCTTGAAGAAAATAGTGACCGTGACAAAAGATTCAACTACCTGGACGACGACGAAACGCACGAAGTCGAGAACATAAAAATTCCCCCCATATTTGTGAAAGACATTCCGAACATTAATCACTTCAACAAAGAGATTAAAAAGCAAATTACCACTCAATTCACCTCTGACATGGCAAACAACAAAATTAAGCTATCTTTCAAGTACATAGCGGACTTTAGAAAGGCCATCAAATATCTCTTAAGCACAGCCAGACAATTCCATACCTATAAGGATCCCTTAAACAAGAAATTCTCAGTAGTTTTTAAAAACATTCACCAATCAGTAACTCAGAAAGAGGTATACGAAGATTTGTACCCAAAATATCCTTCACTGATTAGTGTCACAAGACTATACAAAGACAATATCCCCATTCCGGTTATTGCAGCAGAGTTCGACGGGCATCAAAGTATTGAGGAAGTGTTAAAAATTAATGCAATATGTAATCTGTGTGTCAAAACTGAAAAAAGACGTAAAACAAATGTGCCAATACAATGTTTAAGATGTCTGGACTTCGGCCACACAAGAAACAACTGTAATAATGAAATTGTATGTGCATTCTGTGCTAAAGACCATTACACGGCAAAATGCCCACAAAAAAACTTAACACCAACATGTCACAACTGCAAGGGCCCGCACCGTGCGGACATTCGGTCCGCAGAATGTAATTATTTTAAAAAAATTTCAGAGACCAACAAAAGTAATTCTAAAACTACTGCCCCCCAAGAAAATTCAAACAACAATACTTCTGCCCCTATACTTACAAATCGCAATTTTCCTAATCTTCGTTATAATCGAACCATACCTGGCTTTACGTATCAAGAAAACCCAAACACAAACCAGCATAGCACTAAAAACACACACCAAAATGTAAATAATAATAACAACAACAATAACACAAACTCAATAATACACACTATAGTCAACAACATTACAAATTACTTAATGGGCATAATCAATAGTATCATTCCAACCATAATAAACAGTATTCAAAATTCAATCACATCTTACTTTAATAACAATAATGCCAGAACAGTGTAATAAAGATTTAATCATACTAAACTGGAATGCTAATAACATCTCAAACAAAAAAAATGAACTAAAATATTTCTTAGAAGATAAAGGAATACAAATCGCATGCATCACCGAAACGCACCTCAGCCCAGACAAGACATTTAACCTATCAGGATACAATGTAATAAGAAAAGACAGAGTAGATCAAAAAGGGGGAGGAGTTCTCATACTTATCGAAAAATCAATCCCGTATATACAATCTGACACACCTCACACTCCAGGGTTAGAAACCGTTGCTATTAAAATCCCTATAAACAATAGAATCACAACCATAATATCAGCATACAAACCACCCCATATTAAAATGAAAAACACCAACATAATTTTCCTTCTTCAACATAATACCCCGATGATTCTACTAGGTGACTTAAATGCAAAACATACTAACTGGGGTTGCAGAGTTTCCAACAATGCAGGCTCTCAACTACTTAAAATAATAACAGACTTAAACCTAACTACACTCACGTCATACGAACCAACCCATTTCCCACACGACAGCAGCAAACACCCAGACATATTAGATATAGCAATTACTAACACAAATACAGCTTATCATTCAACCCCAGTATTTGAGATGGATTCAGACCATCTTCCAGTATTAATAACCACTAAAATAATACCTCCCCCACATTCTCCAACTCAGAAACTAAACACCCAAAACATAAATTGGGAATCATTCAGGAAAATAGTGAGAGCCAAGACACCACAATTCAAAATATTAAACTCTCCCCTAGAAATAGACAAATCTGTCATGCAGATAAACGAAATAATAACAAACACAATAAAGCACTTGCAAGACAACAGACCCACATATTCTCTCATTAAGACAAAACCGAAACTACCCAAAGAAATAATAGAAATAATCAACACACGCAATAAAACTAGAAGGCTATGGAGCAACAATAGAATTCCACAACTGAAAAAAGAGCTAAATCTCCTTAATCATATAACAAAAAAGCAATTAATCTACACACCCAACAATCCTTCAACACCAAAATAGAATCACCAAGTACCTCAAATAAATCACTTTGGCACTTCTCAAAATGTCTTCTAAACAAAAAAATAACCATGCCACCCCTCAACACGGCACAAGGTATAAAATATGCTCCACAAGACAAGGCAGAAGCACTAGCAGAACACTTCGCTCAAACATTCAAACCTAACAATACATCCGTACACTCAGACCACCAGGCAATAATTGATTCAAATAGAGCACCAAACTATGACGTCCCTCAGAGAATAAAATTCATTTCACCCTCCGAAGTTAAAAACCTCATAAAAAATTTGCCCAAAAGAAAAGCTCATGGACACGACCTAATTAGCAACCAAATAGTAAAAAACTTGCCCACATCCACAATTGCACATATAAATAACATCTATAATTCATCACTCAGATTAGGCTATTTCCCACGTTCTTGGAAAATATCAAATATCATCCCGATCCCTAAACCAAACACTAATCATAGTCTTGCAGCGAATTATAGACCAATAAGTCTCCTGCCAACTATTTCAAAAATATTCGAAAAACTAATTTTAAAAAGACTCAATAATCACCTAACAAAGTCAGAAGCTATCCCAAATCATCAATTTGGTTTCAGAAACCATATCTCAACTGCACACCAATTACTCAGGATAACTGAATATATTCACACTAGCTTTCAAGAAAAGAAACACACAATAGCAATACTTTTAGACGTATCTCAAGCTTTTGACAGAGTCTGGCACCCCGGATTAATCTACAAACTCAAAACTATAGGAACACCTAAATACCTACTAAACATTATCACACAATTTATATCAGACAGATCTTTCACAGTAACCATAAACAATCATAGCTCCAACCCACGCACAATAGAAGCAGGACTTCCACAAGGCTCACCACTATCTCCAACGCTATTTAATCTTTACACAGCAGATATCCCCATCACACGTTACACGCAACTTGCACAGTTCGCCGACGATACGGCAATATTCATATCAAGTCGCACGTTGTCATATAGCAGTACAAAAATTCAACAACATTTAAACAAAATAGATGAATGGGCAACAAAATGGAAAATCAAACTAAATCCGAACAAATCAAAATCAAAAATTTTTTCATTAAGACCATTCTCTGCTCCCCAACCATTACTATTAAACAATAGCATAATAAACTGGACACCAATGAATCAACCTATCAAATACTTAGGACTAAACCTCGATACAAAACTCAACTGGAAAAACCACATCAACATTAAAATACAACAGGCCAAAGTGAGATTAATCCAACTCAAACCATTACTAAATAAAAACTCCAAACTTTCATCAACAAATGCAATAACACTATACAAAAGCATCATAAGACCCATAATGCTATACGCATGTCCCATATGGACAAATGCCGCACCATCCAACGTTAAAAAAATACAAATAATACAGAACAGATTCCTCAGAACAATCACCAACGCCCCATGGTTCATTTCAAATCAACAACTTCACAGAGAATTAAACATGAACTCAATCACCTATCAAATAGCACGCATATCCAATAATTTCTACTCCAACATAAACGTAATAGACCAACTAAAACAATACAATCTAGCCTCAACGAACAACACACAGACCAGAATAAACAATAGATACCCATTCGATTCATTCCTCAAAATATTCTCAAACATTTGTGAACAGTAGATACTCTCATGAGTAATCTACCCCAATGTAGTAGCAATAGTAGAATTAGGTTAAGTATAGTATTAAGTTAGTAGTAAGTCATCATTACATATGAAAGAGTGTAATACTGAACTATGTACAACCCAACAAGCAATAAATAAATTAAAAAAAAAAAACTTCAAGGAGCGTAGTAAACGAATTCGGCTAGCGGCACCGGCAGGGGAATTTGAAACGCTGTGGTGCCACCGCCACCGTAACACTGTCATGTTTTGTGATAATCAAGCAGTTGTGTTCGACATGTCACAGCGTAGATGTCATGTCCCATCTTTGGGCATGGAGCCAGGAGTAGGAGCCAGTTTTCTTATATACCACGAGTGCAATTATAGCCCTTTATACACATATTACGTTCAATATTTTTTCGTTTCCATTTAAGAATAATTTAAATTTTCAGAAATTCAAGCACATCTTTATAATTTGAGGCATGTGTTTAATGACGTCATATTGCTTCTGAAAAATATATATTTTAGTGGGCGTTGTGTTGTTTTTGTTTCCATGAAATATTTGCTAATGGACAGTACTGAACATACTGCGGATAGAATATTAGAAGAAGCTGACAAAGTAATGAAAACATTACATCCAACGAAAAGTAAAGACATGTATGAGATAATACAACATGTATAAGTATTGAAAAACACACAAGTCACTTTTGACACAGTTTTGCTATAGCGTACTTTTTAGAACTGGTAAACACAACTGATGTTTACATTTTTTACATTCATAACCCTAAGACCAAATGTTTGCACGTAAAACATTTAATGTATTCACGTTAAATATTTTATGTTGATAAGTCAGCTAACTTAACATTTACTTCTCCAATTTAGTTTTATTCATTCGTTGTATATATGTAGTTGTTGTAGGTCATATGTGATGCCTATTTTTTTGTGTTGCATGTCCGACTGCAAATACTTTGGCTACATCTGTGTTTTAGTTTCTTAATTAAACGATTTCGCTCCTTTTCTGAATTCTAATTGGTAGGTGTGAATTTTTAATTGCACAGTGGAATTTTAACTGCACGCGTGCTACTAACATAGAGATAATCAACGATTTTTCGTGAAATTAATGAGCATATTTAGTTAACTAAACGAAAAAAAAGATATGTAATACCTTTGAATAATAAAGAGAATCGACAGACTAGGCTCCGGAGGATCAGCTTCCCCGACCATTAGGTCGGGGCCAATAAGGTCTACCTACCCTACAGGGCAGGTGAAGCGCTTTATGGTGACGAGGAATAGCAGATAATATGTGATAAACAGCAATCAGTCTAATGGTGGGATGATCATCTCGATCGGGTTTTTGTCCAGTTTCCCTGATCCATTGAGAAAATGCTGAGATGGCATTTGGCAAATGCTGAGATGGCTCCTTGATTAGCTTCTGGACGTACGCTCCTTGATTAGCTTCTTCTTATAGCTTCACTATGCGCACGTTTTGTTGAGCTTTCCTTTTGCTTGTAGTGGTAGTAGAGCTAAGGGTGAGTTTCTATTTTGTTAATAATACAGAAAAATCAAATCTGTTCGTTCGTTTACCGTTAAAAATAAGTTTTCTATAATGCGACAACGAAAATATCTAGTTTTTGAAATGTTAATCTCTCACTTTTTTAACTTTATTATTATTATTATTATTATTATTATTATTATTATTATTACTTTTTCATTTTTCAACTATTAATAGTTAAATTGTTGGGAAGGGATTCTGAAACTCAAGAAAGCGTGCGCAGATGATTTTCTTCCCCATACGTCACATACAGTTTTTGACTGTTTTTCACTAAATAAATAAAAGATTCTAAGGTTAATGAAAGGCAACGAGTGTAGTTTCGAGTTGCTTTTCTGTCAGTAATAAATTTCTATTTATATCTAAATATCTATTTCTATTTTCCTTTCCCAGAGAGTTCAGTTGACATCGCACGTGATCGTCACTCGCAGAGCAGGTAATGGCGCAATTTTTGGAAGTCACTCCTAGCTTATCCTGAGTAAATATTTTGACTTTTTCCTGTAAGCTTTGTAAAACTAGAACACTAAATTCAATGTCAGAAAGCCATTTTTATTTAATTTTTTTATATTAAAAGTAAAGATAAATTTGTAGCTCTGTCACTCCCTTTATTAGATTTTCAAGTGATGGGATGATGTGTTAGGGGCTATTATAATTCGTCACCGTTACCAATAATGTGAGAAAGTATGAGCTGTTGGAGTATTATTAGTTTTGAAATGAAACGGCTCAAATAATATCTCGTGTATCAGTCTGATTATTATCCGACAAATCGTGTAAGGTGACATGAACTAGAGGAATTCGAAAGGAACATGGTAATGAGTGACACAGAGATACCCACGTTTGAAGTTGTACACACAGTTATATATTGAAGGTCGTACATGTATACATAATGAAATGTCCAGGGTCAGAGCAAGACTGGGCCACAATCGTTAGCAGCGTTGTCCTGTTAGAATTGTCCATGATGAATGGCCAGCCACACTTGTTCAAATCACGACAATTAAAGATGAACACTGTGACCCTCACGTGTGTTTCTCGTGAATTCAATAAAGTATTTAGGGAACTCTGTTAAATGGCCGATTCTCATTCATAATTCTGAAAATTTGTTAATGAGTTTTGAAAAACTACAAGGTAGTATTCGACATGTGTATATAGGACATTTGAAAGCATTCATTGCATGTGAATTTCAAGCAATCAAAATAATTTAATATTTCATTTTCAAGTCTTTCTGAATCTGAAACGGCAATCCGAAACCTAATGCATCCATTGTTCCCGAGATTTATATTTTTTGTTGTCAGTAGATGTGCCGCAACACATAATAAAATACTAATCCAAATACATGTAACTAAACATGAATCTGAATTTCCAGAGGAGTGTGTAGAAAATAAAGATACAAACACATCCTACTGAAATTCTGTAATAATGGTTCTTTAGAACAGCTCAAAGATTTGGGCACTACACACAACAGAGACAATGAGATTGAAGTTGCAGAACTGGGATTCTTACGGCTCGGAGTGTACACTATGTGATCCCACAATAAGGACATCAGAGAACAGTTGAATTACTATGCTTATCTAAACGAAAAAACACGTCAAAGTAAACAGAAGTGATTGGGTTATACATAGACGATGATAGTGGGAATAATCAGAAGCTGGATTCTGAGCACACAGTTACCAAGGTGTCGGGCGGCCTAAAAACACGTGGGAAGGCTTAAACGGAACAGATCATTGCTAGCTTGAAGAAAAAGAAGAAGAAGGAGGAGGAGGAGGAGAAGAACATTATGAATAGGAGGAAGACACGAAGAAGGAGAAGAAGATGGATGAGGAAGAGAATAAGAAGATGAGGAGAAGAAGAAGAAGAAAATGAAGATGGAGAAGAAGAAGAAACTATAGAAGGGAAGGATATGAGCAAGAAGAAGGAAACGAAGGAGAATATGAAGAATAAGGAGAAGAGGAAAAAGAAGAATAATGAAATGAACAGAAATAAAGAAAAGACAACCGAAAATATAAAGAAAACAGAGAAAGATGAGGAGGAAGAAAAAAGGAGCAGATGAGTGAAAGAGATAGGGAGGAAATCAGAAAGATATGAAAGAATAGGAGAAGAAAAGGGAGGAAATAAAGAAGAAACAGGAAGAGGAAACGATGAAAAAAATTATTTCCCGCTCAAACCACGTAATTCGACATTTATGAAACAATCCTTTCACGCACATCACACGGACCTCAAACCGTCGGCACGGACGCGCGGCCAGTCACCTCGCTCCGAGCGCGGATGCCAAACACGAAAGCAAACAGAGCGATGGTCTACGATGCACCACTAGGCCTCCCGCAAACGCCGCCAATTACATAATCCGCGAGCGCCGCTCTGCCCGGGCTTCGCGCGGGGCTGGGCCGAAGCCAGCTCCGCCCACGTGCTCCTCCGCGACCTCGAAGCGGCCAGGAATTTCGAGCCGCGACGCGACGCGACGCGAAGCGACGCCATCCGTCCGGTCTTCGGTCGAACCAGGCCGCCGCCGCCGCCGCCGCCGCTGCGACTGGTACACGCCACCAGGAACGCCTCCCTGGCGGGGCCGAAGAAAAATGATTTTATGAGGGACTTGCTCGACCGCTTCGCTGGGGTCGGCGAATTCAAGAAAAATGTAGGCGTTCAAAAGTTGGAGCGAGCAGTTTAGCTTTACTAAAACCCTAGAATAAAATGTTTTATCACTATTTTATTTTCTACAATCGGTCCTTCAATATGATATCCTTTAAATGTTTTACTCTCTTTTTTGTTATTCTCTATTTTCAAAACTGTGTATTCGTTTTGGAGGTCTAGTTCCAAAGACATGAGACCCTTCTCCTCTGTGTAACTGGTCACACATAGTGTCTCTTGATATGCATATTTTGAATCTCATTTTACAGCGATCTTTTTGTTTTTAACTATATTCAAATCTGATTACTCATTGGGGATATTTCGAAAATTCATGAGTCCTATTAATTAGGCTCTCTCATTAGTAACAATGCATCTCGATAGTCACACAAGACGTAACAAGATTCAAAATTCGGTCGTTAACTACCTATCTCAAAAATCATAAAAATCAGTTGGTCCGTCTGAAAGGAGTTACCTGCGTTTTCTTTAATCTTACATATAGTAAACGTGTAATGGCGTGTATCCGTGTGTGAGTGTGTGTACACACGCCTGTCTGTTTCACAGTTAAGACCTTTCTCCGTCAACCATTTCGGGCATTAGAGAAGGCATTTGATGCGACTAGATCTACTGGACACCGTTTTTTGCCGGATCAATCCAAAACTTCTACGATAATTCTCAAAAACTCGTGTTTGGGAGTGTTAAGACACCATGTTAAGACCCAGAGGGGGTCAATAACTCATTCAATTTCTCTCCATCACAAGAATCGATTGACACTATTTTCATACCGATCCTTCCAGGCTATTACATCGTGGAATATTTTTAATATTGCAGAAAATTAAAGTCGCTAACAGTGCTAAATCGTTGTGTTTTATTCTCTCTTTCCGGTACAGCATGGATCGTTATGAATTATTAGTTTGACAGCTTTATATAACTTATTTCCTAAGCGCGCAAAATTTTAAAGGAATCTTTGCATCATCCGGCCGTGCAAAAGGTGTCTATCGTTTAGATACCCAAGAACTCGGGAAACATTCAAAAACAACGAAACAGTTTCGATTCTGAATGAAAACAAAATTGATTGATTATTTCGCCTATTCTCGAAACGACTGAATTCACATACTCAGTGCGTCACTACTTTTGACGCAATTGAAATCATGCAACAGCAAGGCTTCAAGGAAGAGGCCCACACCATTAAAATTTGGTACTCATGTATTGCGTAATGGAACAACAAATAAAACTTTTTTTTAAATTCTTAGTATGTAAAGAACTACTGAACTGGGTATATACGGACGCAGTGGGGCTGCAGTCCACTAGTTGAACACTGAAGTAGATACAATTGACTTCCATTAAAGGAACATCTGGGGTTCAACACTTTTGGTTCTGTATATGAGAGGTTCATTGTAACACATATTTCTAAATACAGCACAGCTTTTCAATTACGTTTGACTTTATTATTGCAAAGGTTTTTTGATTGATTGATTGATTGATTTTTTCGTGTTTCCGGGCAAGTCAACTACTTTGGTCATTAGTCCCGTTAGTGTAGTGCATGTTTTTCTCGGGAGATGCGGGGATCATCTCCCGCTGGATGGCGAGATCCGACCTACTGTCGGCTAGTGGGGTTTCCCACCAGCGGGACTTTCCCACCAGCGGGGCACCTCCCCAGCCGGGACAAGCTCTAAGTTCCCGACCGGTCTCCCGGAATATGTGGTAGTGTAGTGCATGTTAGTGTGTATGTGTAAGGGGAGAAGATAGGACAAGGAAGAGGAAGGACAGATCGTGCGCGGTCCGTGGCCCGTTTGATAGGGTACTGCTCCGGCATTCGCCTGGTGTTGATCGAAAAAACCACGGAAAACTACCGATCAGAGCAGCCGTCCGCTAGAATTCTTTTCCAGACAGCGAATGGATTCGACCTAGCTGAAAAGCTAGGGTCGAAAATCCTGCCGCCGTCAGGACTCGAACCTAGGACCTCCCGGTCAGAGGCGCTGCATTGACATCAGTTGATGCACTGAGCTATCGCTCCCGGTATTTCAGAGGTAAAATAACCAATCTTCGCGAAGTCAAAATTTCAATATTTTAATTTAAATTTTGAATTCTCCATAATACCTTTTGCACTTCTGGAGTCCATTCCTCATTTCAATATCTTGGTCATCAGTCATCACACTCGATTTCTTCTGTTCTGTAAAATCCTTTTGTCGCAATTACGATGACCTAGCTACATCCAATTTTGTGGTCATCGAAAAGGAAGTTCTCAGGGTGGGCAGAACTGACATTGATGGGCTTATGCAATTCCCTCAGAGGCATGAATCTCTCAATATTTTACCTTCTATGTTACAAATAAAAACTCAAGAGATCTTTTTCCTACAGACCATGACCAAGTAAAAGTATTAACCTTTAACTGTGCTGGTGAAAAATACTAACGTAACTGTGCTGGTGGGGTCTGATAGACCCAAGACAGGAAATAATTAGCTAAACGAATATTTTTCAACAAAAAGTACATTTAATGCAATTCAACATGATAAGTTATATATTTCGGTAAAAGTAAAGTAATTATATATCAGTAGAAAACGCATCAATATTGATAAACGCTCAAGAACAAAACGAAAGTTTTATTGCTATTGCTATTGAATTTCCGAAGCAGATTATTGATACAAAGTTTGAGTGTTGTAAAACAAATTTGGGGCAGTTAATGCAAAGATGTTTTGTCTTTCTGTCAGCGTCTCGTGAACAATCTTTCTTACTTTCTTTGAAACTACTGATTGCAGTCTAATTACGGGTTGGTCCCGAAACCTGGTACTTCTGTCCAATAACAATTCTAGAATTTCTTTGTCGGTGATTGTCGACATTTCAAATGCAAAGCTGTAATTAAAATAAACTCTCTGAAATATACACAATGTATTTCCTATCCATATTCTAATAAACTACGTTGCTAAATAATCAATTACGTAAAAAATCATTATTTAAAAAACTTACGTAACTATGCTGGTGGGGTCTAGGATACCCGGAAACGTTCAAATCGACTATAACTCATCACTGCACAAACGTAACGTGATGATGACTCGTTAGTTCGCAAATCCCACGATTTGAAAGCAATACACAAGTTGCTGAGAAATTATTTATAAAATAATTTAAAATATTTAAAAAATATAATAGTGTGAGTGTCACAGATCCCAACAGCACAGTTAAAGGTTAAGTACAATTCAAGAAACTGATCATGAAAGCCTACGCGCTCAGGGTCATCTCAAGAGGTCTCAACTTCCTCTGTTCGGTGTTCGGACGTCACTGAACAAGAGGAAGACCATACGGCGCACGATTACGATTTTATTATGGTTCAAGTTCACAAGTGGCGAAATAATAAATTAGTTTCCCTTATGTCCTGATTTAAAAGGAAAAATCTAAAAAAGCATCACACTATTTTTTTATCCCAAAGAGTCCTCCCTTAATAGTAATTTTCTCAGTTAGTTGGAAATACACCTATCGTTTTCGTGTGACCGCGGTTGAGTTCTTAGAATCAGACCGCAATACGAGAATGGCATCGCAGCGACACGACAGTTTGAGAAGTCTTTTCTATGAATGATGATTGTTAAGGGACAATTTTTCTCGTATGGAACGCAGTTTTGGATTGTTGGATATGTATTGATGTATTATCTTTAAAGAAATTAGTTTCGTACAAACATGTTAGAGTGTTTCAAATAGTCTTTAAATGATAAAAGACGGTTTGAAACTTAATTTTTATGGATTCACAAGTTCGTATATCGTTTTGCAGATCCGTAAACTTTCTATAGTTGGGAGTTCTCTTTGAAGCATCAAGACAAGCTTGTGGAAATTTTACTTGTGTGTATAATATCTTGCGAATACTGTTACAATCGTGTAATAATAAAATTTTGTTGTTTTATAGATGGGTAAGAAATGGTCACCGTTTCTAGATGCGCTACATCTGGTAAGTAGTTTTACAAATGATGGCTGAGATGTGTTAGTTTGGACAGAATTTGCAGTATTATAATGTAACATGTACTAATGCGACAAAGTACGAGATGTTACAGTGCTAGGTAACTTCTAGTTGATCCTATTTAGTGTAATAATTAATTTTAAACACCAAGTAATTCACATTTAATGAAAAATATCAATTATTGACAAACAAAATTTTATATCAATACTGAGGTATTGTGAAATGGAGGGGTATCATCCCTATCTCTGGATACGTTAACAGGAGACGTGTTTGGATATAAAGAAACCAAGCTATTATTTTACTGGAGAGGCCTCTGTTAAAGTGAATTGTATAATGTGTATTGCCCAGTCTTTGATTGCCAGTAACTTAATCATAGAATGAAGTATCAAAATATTCAAACGGTCGTCACCCAAGTCCATTGACACTGTGAGGCTCGTTTCTCAGAACTGGCAATAAAAATGTTTGCCTTAACCTCTAAAATCACGAGACTCATTTGAACATAACATACTTCAAAGTATGAATAACTTCACCTTTATAATCCCGGGAAGCAATCCAATGGAAATTTTCCTAGTCAAGATTGCCCGTCGCCGTGGCGGCACCATTGCAGTAACGATCGGACGGACGAAAAAGGAAAGCTTTGACAAACTGGTCTCAGCGAATAAGTTTTATGAGCGGGTGTCGTACTATCCATTTCATTAACAATACGAACTACTGTTGCAAGGTGCCGAATGAATGAGGAATCTGGACTATGCAAATGCGAAATTTTCCGCATGTACCTGCGGAAACGAAATTAGCATGCCTAACAGTTCCAGTTGAACTCTCCTGACGATTTCATTGGCCGAAGCTGTATATCTTTGTTTCTTTCATTCTAAATAAGAAGATAAAAGGTAAAAAAAAAATTAAAAAAATATCATTGAGGCAGAAATAGTGAAAAAATTATGGAATTTGTGGCGATCGGCAGGGATTGCGGAATTAACCTCAAAAAGGCGGAAGAAAATGCAGATATTTCTGAATCTGGCACCACTAGTACGCACCCACTTTTGAGATTCTGCGTATATGCAAACTCGAATGTTACTGTAGAATTGCGTCGGGAAAAAACACTCTGCCAGAGTAATGTGACTTGTAACCTACAGGGCACATATGATGCAAGAGGCGTGTCACGATAAATGCAACGTTCTCAAAAGTGTACCCTGCAACTTCAAGCTGGGGGCAGCGAACCAAGAGGATCTAGCATTATGGGAATTGGGTGTTGCAGCACACTTGTCGTTCTAGGTCGGAACGACCTCCATTTATCGCAATTGGATATCAAAGGTAAATTGCAAAACGCTTTAAGGCTTAAGGAAATTATAGATGAAGCATTAGTTATGGATTAATGGTGTTGCTGACAGGAACAAATGAATAATTTTCCATCGAGGAACATCAGACTCTAGGAGTGAGGGACGATCTTCATCATTCCCGAACTGTATCCATACTTTAACACCCACAGACGTCTCTGGATAGAGAGAACTTTCGCTATAGTGAATTGAAGTCTCTGGTCCTGATCATCCTACATAATGAAGAAACAGAAGAAGGTCCGTTTGTAGCGAATTCTCAACATTTGCTACAGTGAACACGATGATTACTGGTATACCATACTTGAGAAACCATCGAAACAAAACCCCATAAAAGTGCTACTGCTGAAGATGAAATGACCCCCCTCTCTCTCCAGTACTGCATTAATCAGATTTAACCCTCGAACCATATTTGCTTATTTCAAACAAGTTTTATACCTGAGGGTCTTTTAGTACCCCACGCTTTACTTACATCTGGAAGTGGTAAACATGAATGTAAACGGTAATATAAGGAGTGAAAATCAATGATTTGATACAAGGATGCCTTGTACAAGTTATTTCCAAAATATAATAAATATCATTTACAAGAAAAAACGTATATAAAGAATAACCTACGCAAAGGAAAAGGAAATTACTCAATTTTTATACATTTTTCAGAAAAGTTATTAAGAGTTTTGTGAGAGTTATTTCGAGAGACAAAAATCAAATATTGACGATATTAGAAACATTTATCAGACTTCATGACACGATTTATCGAATTAGAATGGAAAAATAACAGACGTAACGTCATTACGGGTCCAACTAACGAAAAAAATAATATCTCTACAATAAAATTGGGAAAATATGTCGTAGGGTTTTTGGTTCCAGCTGAGTAAATGCTCGAAGGTATATCTAGAAGTCTCAGACTATACTGCGATTATTTGAAAAAATATTATCAAATAAATCATGCTGTGCCCAAAAAGACCACAGTTAAGAACGAAGGTTAACATGAAACAAGTTTGCAGATTACTAAGGGGCGGATTTCTATGATTTGGCATATTTTTGTTCATTTTCATTTACATATTTTGCATATTTCGTTGAAATAGAAATTTATCTCTAAAACGTTTCAAGGTTTCACAGTATCCATTTATTTGTGAGCGTTCATTGATTAGAAAGAGCTTGTCACAATTTACGTTTTTTCTTCTTTTCTGAGATGATAAAATACTTGTGCAAACATAAGATAATTCTTGATATATTTTTTTAAACCAGACAGAAAAATGAAATAATCAATGATGAAATGAAGATAATCAATGTACTTCACTAAGGTGCATATTTTTTTAATTATTTCTCCCGAGAAGTAAGCTAGGCTATGCTATGTTTGCACAAAAATGTATATTTTCATTCCAATCATGCTGCTTCTCAATTTTATCAAGAAAGTTTTATAGAGAAAATTACATTTTGTTAATTTTAATTGCACATTAAAGTGCATATTTCAGAATTTTTAGGTCATAAATGCATATTAAAGTGCACATTTGAGAATTTTAGGTCGTAAATGCTTATTTTAAAACGGATTTTTCAAGATTTTTTAGGGCATTAAAATCCTCCCCTAAAGAATACAATACAGGTACAGAGAAAACGCATATGCAACCCGCATCCCACGTTGTCTTCGTGCTTCACGCGAAAACGAATGCATCCTCGTAATAATTTGGACAAATAATGTTACCAATGTGATTGTCTGTAGTAAATAAATTAAAACAATAGAAGCACTCAAGTCAATTATAGACAATAAAACACAGGAAGATTCTCACCACGTGGGATATTTATTTTCAGTGCATGAAAATATAGCACGACGTTTTGTGGCCCAGTGTAACCACATCTTCAGGTAGAGGTTTGTAGGTTCATCATGTTTCAGACCTTCCCCTGAAGCTGTGGTTACATTGAGACACGAAACGTCGGCTATAGTTTAGTACATAGAAAATAAATCTCTCGTGTGTTGATAATATTTTGTTTTATTGATTGTCTATAATTGATTTGAAAACTTCTATTAATTTAATCGAATGCATCCTAACCTAGACCCCTCATGCTCCTCGAGAAACAAAAATTGTTTCTTATGCCATAACCTAAAAAATGAGACCTCTTTGTACGAATACTTCGTACGTTCTACTTCAACTAAGTATAAAGCTATTTTTGGTTTTAAAACAATTATTAAAAAAGGTATCGCAATTTCGCAGGGGTTCACTAGTTTAAGTGTATTCCGTTTAGTTCGATATTAGATCATGCTGATAATCGGATAATTCAAAGGCAAAATAAATTCTTCCAACTTGTCGCATCAAACAAAAATTGGAAAAAAATAGGTATAATTCTAATTTTCACATATATTCAAAGAATTCGAATTCTTCAATTTACAGATTTGGGGGAAAATAAGAAATTCTGATATACAAGTATAATAAATGTTATTGTTACTGTTCCTAGGTGAAGGTAAGGGGTTGATGATCAAAAGATAAATAAAAAAGCTTCATAAACTCTTGGTGCGTAAGCAGTGTGTGGTCGTATTATAGAGAGCGATATGTTGGTGTCTATTCACGGACAAGTTTTGAAGTTCTTAGATTCGAGTCCAGACGACAATGGAGGGTTTACGGCGTCAGTAAAACCTTACTTGGAAGATGCCTCTATCTCTGTGGTAATGCTAGAAGCAAACTGCTCTGGCGGGTAGTTTCTGTGGTTTACTCCGATCAATTGCACACGGACGCTGGATTATGGCTTAAACAATTCTCGGGCGGCGTTCAAGTCCTTCCTCGTACCAGTGGCGAAACTGAAGAGTAATCTGAAAGCCTTAGAATACCCAAATTATTTTTCAACAAAATTTTTTGTTGTGTAGGCCTTGTTTCAATATTTTTTACTAAACTGTTAAAGAAAATTAAATGTTTTGGAATCATTTTTCCCCACTTACGCGGGAGGGAATCGGTAAGGTATCTGGCTGAGCGGGGAGCCTGCTTGTGAACAGATACCGGCTGGCTCTGTAGCGCATGCGCACAAGGAGATTCGCGCTGTCTCCTCCTCTCTCACACACAGTGGACAGGGAGTCTAGGCTCCCAGCGTGCGCAGACATGTATCGCGCCGTACGTCCACGCCCCGGCTCCGAAAGTAAATTCGCCTCATCGCTCGGACGTTGTGGGAAATAGTAAGTTGTTTGTGTGATCTTTTTTGTTCGTGTTTTCTTTATGAAACAATTTATGAAGTTACGGATTAAATGTTACAAAGAATGTTCCACTCTAGATCCAACTCTAGGCCACTCCTATAACTTCTAAATGGTTCACGATATCGAAATGCTGTTTTCGCTCAACAATGTGGAATTAAAAGGCAAGAAGTATGTCGTTGAGAGGGAAATAGTACATATACGTAGTAATATGCCGTGTTAGATATGAAGAGACTATTGAAAACTACATCAAAGCAGACTTTGCCATTAATGAACTTTCAGGATCAGAATTATTTGAAAGACAAAAAATTGTTTCTTTTAACATTTTGGATACAGAAGTGACTCAGATGGAATATCGATTTCAAAATTTTGAAAATTTTTATTTTATTGAATTTTTTGACGAAAAGCAGTTTTACCCCAACAAAACGTCCTTTCCTTCAAAAAAGTTATCTTTACTAACAAAAAATATCTATTCTTTGACAGAGAGCAGCTTCGAAATGAACTGGCATGCATTTAATGATAATACAATGCCTGCAGATTTGTTGAAGTTTTTCTTGGTCAGCAGTCTAGAAAAGAAATATCAAGAGACTGCTCGGATGCTACAACTCAGTCCAACTTTCCCTGTGTCTACAGCGTTATGTGAAGGGAATATGATTACATTAAAGACAGTGAAGGCATTCCTAAGAAATTCTATGGTAAATATCAGGCTTAGAAATTCAAGTACACTCGCTATCGAAAAATGTCTGCTAAATTAACGTACCAGAGACTACAGGTTAAAAAAATCAAACGATCTGTTATCGATGTGCTTGCTGAACGATAGGCCCGATGAATGGAGCTGATTCATAAAAACGTGTAAGGTAACATCTTTAGAATACTCGACTGCATGACTAGTTTCGCTACTGCCTCGTACTCGTTCTTCAGCCAAGCGAAAGGCTCTTCTACGTTCCATCTTTCGTGATTTGCACCAACGAAAGCAGGATGTTCCCTTTGAATTCACGCATCTACCAAGGTTCGAAAATTATCTTTAATTTCAAAGGCTTTCTAGATGGTGTGGAAAAGGTCATTACGACGATTGATGATCAACCCTTCACTCGGCCATTAGGACGGAAGTGGGAATAGATTGTGGGAAGGAACGATCGCGAGCTGTCCTTAGCCCATTGCTCCGTGAACAGCTCCAGCATTCGCTTAGAAATGGAAGGAGGAAACGACTGCTCCACTAGGCTACTCTAGAATTCTACCCAACCAAGGGGTTGTCCGACCCAACTAAATATACTCTATTCCGGTTATAGTGAACTTCTGGGGACCAAAATGTTTGGTTCATTATTTCCGAGGTTCACTATATCCGATGATGTCAAAATTAAATAGAATTTCTCCATAACGATTTATTTTATTACTTTTCCAAAGTTCGTGCTAACTCCATATTTGATTCTACATTGTCCTCTGTGTCTAAGAGTCGTAATGCAGTCTTGACACACTTCAAAGTCTATATTGGAACACCGTCCTACTCTCTAATGAAACCGATCTCTTTCTCGCCGGCACGGCGGATATCGACAGGCTGTGCCAGTCGCCTGCTTCCTGTCGGCAACGTAGAGCTCAACGTGCTTTACCTCGTGAAATATCAAGTGACACCAAGATTGAAACTGAAGCAAACAATCGCGCGTCGCCGCCACCAGTTGCAGCCCACGCAGGACAGCCTTTGTTTCCTTAGTGAAACTAAGTGGCATAAGGTCATCAGTAAGGTGTCCATTCCGAGTTCTCTATCTTTACCTCAGGGGAGACTTCTTCGATTATCATCTTTGGCCGAAGATATTTTTTTCAAGCTGCCCAGTGTTGGAATTTGTGGCACTGAGGCGTTATACTCTTTTCCAGGACATAGTATTTCCTTCGTTCACTACAGCCGAGGTTCAGGTTCACTATAACCGAATCTTCATATGCTTATTTGTAATGTAAGGAAATGGGACCAGTGACAAGTTCACTATAACCGAGGGTTCCCTATATCCGAGTTCACTATAACCGGAGTCGATTGATTCTGGTGCCGAAAATCTACCACCGACGAGCTCGAATCTAGGCCCTTGTAAAGAAATCTCAATCGTGAACTAGCAAGTGTAGGAGTTCCGAGAACAAAACAAAATTGGAAGCGGAACTTGTCATTCGTGCCGTAGGACCGAACCTTATTACTCTGAGCTCTCGGTATAGGAAAGTCTTCGCGTATTGTTTCTTAGAGGCTCCAAGTTGGAGCTAAGCAACGGTCAAACACGTCAGGTGATTGGCGCTGTTTGCTTATGTTGCAATCGTGCTGGAAGAGCATCAAGAATCACTGATACCAAATGCATATATGTTAACGACACGGAGCGGAAGTTGCCCAGCGGTAGCTGCCAGTTATTATGGGAATGCAGCTGGCAATTAAAATTTTATTCTCAGATTTCAACACAGCGGCACTTCAAGGTCATAAGCTGGACGGCGAGGGGATAGTGTCATTTGCGACTTAAATTTTTGGTTTTGGAGCTTCCGATTGGATGACAATGACCCCCCTCTCCTTCCAGCCCGTGTCCTTGAAGTGCCATTACGTTTGAATTGGAGTAATTCGTAGGGCGTACGTAATAAAAGGTATTTTCTGCGCGGTTCACCTACAAATCCTTTGGCCAGTTCTAGGGAATACATCTTCTTCATTCAACGAAACAACCCGGTGAGAGTCTTGACCTGCTCTAGTAATTTCTTCCACACCTTTTTGTCTCTTCGAGTTCTTGGTGCCCAGAATGTTTAGATCCTGAAGCCCATCGTTTTCCCAACTTATTCGCGACCTTCCTCTTTCGAAGTGTTAGAGAGGTTTCCAGTTCGTAATCTGTTCTTTGCCACTAATAAAGTACAAAGAGCCATTGGATTATTATTATTATTATTATTATTATTATTATTATTATTATTA
This sequence comes from Teleogryllus occipitalis, assembly GCA_011170035.1. NCBI lineage: Eukaryota > Metazoa > Arthropoda > Insecta > Orthoptera > Gryllidae > Teleogryllus > Teleogryllus occipitalis. Next base: position 70,800 of record BLKR01005060.1, on the reverse strand, counting down.
TTATTATTATTATTATTATTACACATTACTTTCGCGTGTGTGTGTGTGTTTGTGTAAAGAGAGGGCCAGGGTGCTGTTTCGCGACCTCGGCAGCGCGGCTCCCACCACTCGGACATGGGCGTCGAGCCGCGGCTCGCCGCGCCGCGCTGCTTCCGCTCGCGCCAGGAGTCGCCAAGGACGCTGCAAACGAACGAACGCACTGGCACTGGCGGCGGCGGCGGCGGCACGGGCCCACTCACAATTGGCGCCCTCCTCCCACTGGCGACGCGTGAGTGAATGACCCCCCGGTGGCCGGGCGCACCACACAGGCTTCCCTGGGCGCGTGCCGTGCGGTGGGGCGCTGCCTGGCCTGCAGTGCCTGACTTCGATTTACGTGCGCCCTAGGCTGTCAAATGTTTTAGCGCCCTTTTAATTTCCTTTTTTTACACATTGAAGATATTTATAAGAATAAATGAATAAAAAAATTGTTTTACGATATTTGCAACCGAGCAAATAATCTGTACGTATAAATAAATTGATTATAAGCACAGCTTTAAACAACCGGACTAACTAAAGGATGTCATTGGACTGAATTTAGCTGATATCACAGTAGATTTAAGATATAACAAAGAAAAGTTGATGGTTGGTCTTTCTAGACCAGTTTTGACATACAGTAAACACAAAGGTGTTAATAAAAAAATAAGCACACCTTGATTTATAAAATTTTAGGCTCCGGAACGCGCCTCTAAATTAATGATTAATGGAAATAGTTGAATATTTATATTATAATTTAAATTATAATATAAATAAAGCGACGGAACGGCATTATTATAAGCCCAGATTATAAGTATAAATAATTCTCGCCACGACATTGATTCAATAAATCTACGACACTTTTGAATTCATTTTATCTGTATATATCAATCTATATATATAAAAGAAAGTCGTGTTAGTTACACTATTTATAACTCAAGAACGGCTGTACCGATTTGGCTGAAAATTGGTGAGCAGGAAGCTTAGAGCCAGGAGACGGACATAGGATACTCTTTATCCCGTTCGACAGCGTTCCTGTGTGAGAACGCACGTTTTCGCGTGATTTCGCACGTTTTCGCGTGAAGGTACTTAACTGAAGAGTGCAACCTATGCACCAAAATACAGGAACAATAATGAATGATTAATCTACTTAATTTTTTTATTTGTATTTTCTAATAAACAATTTAACTTAATAAATTCCAAAATCTGCTTATTTATTGCCTTTAACAGCCGGTCCCTATGATTACAGCGTTGTATTTTTCTCTTAAACAAAAATCAATTCCAAAAAAAACGCTCTGCTATGTAATAGATTTTTTAATTATCTATTTAATATCAGAGCGTTTTATTTTAAATTATTCTTTGTTTGAAAGAAAAACACAAATCTGCAATTGCTTTGTTATCACGAGTGCAACAAGTATAGTACAGTTTCTCACAGTGAGTGCGACGCGAGAAAAAGATGGGACCGGCTGTTAAGGCGGAACAGAGTTCGCCGGGTCAGCTAGTGGATATATATTTGATTAATTAACATTTCCTTTTTTTACAAATATTAAAAGAAATATTTCTATAACAAACATTCAAAAGTTCGCTTTATGAAATTTTGCATCCGTTGAAATTCGTCCACCCCAGGCTGCAGCCTATTCAGCCCGTTCGGTAATCTGGCACTGCTGGCCTGACACCCATGCGAGGCGGTGCGCACTCGCACGCTGGAAAAATTCCTCTCGCCCGCAGCCGCGAAACAACGCCGGCACTCAGAGGCTCTCCCCGAAACGGAGAAAGAAAAAGAAACAGGTCGACGTTGTGCGATGAATGCAAATGTTAAGTGAACAAAACTTACATTAAAATAAACGATCGGAAAAAAGTTAAGATAATTCATTTCACGTATCCCAGATATTTATCTTTGAATTTCCCTCGACACATACAGGAACCAAACGTTGCACAGTCTTGTTCGGAGAACTATAGAATGTATACGAAAAGCAGTAAGAAATGCATAAACAAGCCGAGATGTCTGGATTTTTCAAAATGTTTTTTTTTCCTGTCTTACAGAAGGTTAAGAGTATGTTGTCCTGATTTCTTGAATTAAAAAAAAAAAAAAAGCCGCAAATGAATGGTATGCGAGTCTTGAATATCTAGTTGGGATGAAATGCCAGTATGAATATAATCGGTTTTTCGCAAAATGCTGGGTAAAACTATTTCCGTTAGTCTTGGAAGTTATCCTGAATGTTCACATGTCGAGTTCTCATTGAGAAAAAGTACGCTGCGGTACTGCCAGCAAATGTACAGTCCACATCCGCCCAACCCATCGCGGATCTCATTCTGGTCAATCATGAAACACCAAATAACAAAGACGACAGAAATTAGCTGCGAATGTTTTCCACCCGTCTCCATTTCCGAACGAAACCACTACCACTTTATCACGTAATTACGAATCGTTCATGTTGGCAGCAATGGAAACGTATTTCACTTTTCACCTGGACGTCAAAATATTGACAGCGCGTTACTATGAAATAGGTGGAATATAGCACGCTGGCAAGAATTGGGGTCATCAAGGCGACAACTGTGTTTAGCTCTCAAAGCGTGTATTTCCAACAGCTCCGTGCTTTTGACAGTTCGAAACACTACAGCATTGCCGGAAGTGTCCGCATCCTCGGCCTTCAGCAGCGAGGACGCGCTCATGAATGAGCTCTCCCACCGGTGTTTCGCTCGAGTAAACGCGCGCAACGCACCACAGCAGCGTGCGTGGCGTTGGACGTACCTGCTCGGTGCGTGGGCCGCTCGCAGGAAGAACGCACTCGACTCGACGTGCGCGCGCGCGCGCGTGCGCGTAGGCGGGCGTGCGGGAGGCGACTTGCAGGCAGTCCGCGTAGCGCACGTGCCGCTATCGGAAGTCGTTACTTTGACCTGGCGCTGACGAAGCGTTGGCCGACTGGGCGACGTGCACCGTTCGCGCCACTGCCGCCGCGGCCGTGCTCATTGCGAGTGGCGTGTCTGAGGCGGCGGCGGCGGTGGCGGCGGCGGGCGCGGAGCGGAGGCGCGACCAGCGGCCCTCCGACGAGTAGGTGCTCGCAGGCAAGTTCTCCCACTCGTTTTCCTGCCTACTACTACTGACCCCCAGCTCCGTTTCTCTCTCGTTCCCAAGCGATTGGAACATTGCGGTGTTAGAGGAACTCTCCGTTGCCGAGATTTTGTTTCTTTTCTTTTGCGTTTTGAAGATGTTTCCTAATTCCGAGGCAATTACGCTTCCTCATATCGAGCGTAATCAGCACTCGGCACGCAAGCCCAGATCTTCTCGTGGTTGCTTGAGGAATGCTCTTGCGCGATCATCACTGCCGAGTTCAGTGAAGTCTCGCTCATTAATAGACATGTGACGAGAACGAAATAAAAAGGGAAAATTATTACTTGTAAGACTGAATTTTTTATTGCAAAGCAAAATATATTATGGTCGCATCTATTGTGGCAGTTTCAAATTATTTAAGCACTACCTACCCGAGTCACAAATGTTAATAAGTCTATCAAATTTAATCGAATATTTATTTAAAATAAATTTTAATGAAACTAAAATTAATTGAATGATAAATAAATTATTTATATTCATTTGTAACAGAAGATAAAATATTCCTACCACACACCTTAGCATTTTCAATATATTGTATTATAATATCTCACCTTGAAGACAATATTTTAATGTTATATTTACTGGAATGAAGCTTATGTAAATGTAAGTTCAAAGCATTATTTTAATGAAGTAACAGGTAAAGGAATACTGAAATAAGGAATACCATTTTGTTTGTGGTTTGTTTTTATTATTTCCCACTGGGCCTCCTACAAATGAGGGGAGAAAGATCTATAATACAACTGACCATGTGCAAAAACATTTAGAACCAATTTGCTTGGCCTTTATGCTAAAAAGCATTCACATTGTCAAGGGAGACACAAACACTACTCTCCCCAAAAACACAAGGCCACCTCACACACAACCAAGACTACCACAATAGGAGGAGATTGTGATGCTAGTAGGAAGAAATATTTGTTGTGTTTGGTGTCTTTGTAATTGTCTGCAATCTCTATAACATGGACAAAAATTATTGCATTATAATCATTGGTCAGCAGAAACCAACATTAGTATGCACAACACTCATAATTATCATTCTTAAGAAAAACACATTTCCAATTAAAATACACAGCTTTTTTTTTTTCTTTTCCAAAATAAAAGAACTCAATGATTATCATGAATATGAAGATTGTAAAACTGATTATTAACAACTATCATTAATTTTTAGTAAGTGAAAGCACAGTCATGAAGCATAAAATAAGAAACTAATTTTTAGAAGACTGTAAGCAAAACATAATACACAAGACTTGAATAATAGAAAGCGACAAAAAACAGTTTATCTGAAACCACTGGCACTATTTCAATAACCAGCCGCCACAAAGGAACATTATACAAATTCATATTGCACTACTTCGCCACAACAGGAACTAATTACAACAACATTCTTCCTACTAGCCTACTGGACATAGATTTTGTTGTGCCTTGCTTTTGAATGCATACACCAAAAATATGAGGTATTACAAAGACACATCATTTGTGCCCACTAAGTCACTGGTTTATCCACACACACACATAATATTTCATTCTAAATACTTTACCTAGTGTGTTACCACACTGGAATCTGGTGTTTACACATTGGCAACTTGTTTCTTTATTAAGACCACATCTCAATGGAGGACTAAATTTCTTTGTGACTAATGTATCAATCAAGCAGAGACAAACAAATATCAGACAGGTTTCACAACTAAGGCAATATTTTTGGTTTGGTAATGCATGTACAATCACTTCCAAATTCTTGGATATGAAACCAGCTCTGGACGGTTTATTTTCTTTTTTGGAGATAACTGTCACTGTATAATTTCGCTGCAGAAATGAAAGCAGAATAATTTTAGCCCTACACAAAACACAGTACCTCACAAGGATAATTGAACATTGCTTCCTAATCCACAATAACATATTAGAAAACGACAAAATGGAATGTTTTAGTGAAAAATAAAACAGTCATCAAAATTTAATAATGAAAAATTCATTCATAAATCATGGTTGTAATTTCATTCCAATATTATACCCAAGTAATATGGGCAAGAGCTTATATTTTGTTTACCTTGAAATAAGGTACATTTATCTAAAATTCAGTTTCTATTGTATGTGAAAATAAATGCAAAAACAGCTAATAACAAGTAAGATATAAACTGATTGTACATGAAGAATATACATTTACTAACTATAATTTTCTAATATCTAATGCATACACCTGAGAGGTAACTGTGCACAGAATAAACTTGTATGTGAGCATCATTTAAAAACATTTGAAATAACTGAAATGAACAGCACTTGACACTCCAAAGTTAATACATTCCTCATTGTTAAAATTAATAGAAATATATTTACACAATTTGATTAATGCTAAAACACAAGGTTTAAAGAAAGTTAGATATAAAAGTGCTACCCTAAAGATGGACAAGAGCTGTGAAGTTTAAAAACATACTGATCATATTTCATTTCTTTTGTGATCATGTCTCTGCTGATTAAGACTTTTGGTGAATAAAAAAAATATATCTACAACTGTATATATTACATTTGACAGTGCAATATTATTATGATTTATTACTTGAATGCATAGCAAATGTTTACACTTTCCCAGTGGACATGGATGCTGCCAGCAACATAGTTAATGGAAGCAAAGGATTTGTAACAAGTTGTATTAATTCAATCACATATGGAAATTTCTGAAATGCACATTTTTACAACTGTACTGATAGCTGGAATACCCCTTTGTATTGCATCAAGATGTAGGTAATGTGAATGAACGTGAATCAGAATAAATTGTGCTTCTAATACACTAACTTATGTGTTGATGAAAGACTAGGACTTGATCATGTGGTAAATGAGCAACTATTACTACATTTAATATAAAAGGAATAACATAGAATCACATAGGCAAACACTTCCATATACATATATGTAAATGTGTATATATAAAAGAGAAAGAAATCAATACAACAGTACTCCAGCTGCCAGTGCAGACCCATTCTAAGGTTGCTTGGTGTCTGAAGCTGATGACACAACAAAATCACAAGCACCCCTTGCGAAAATGGGACAAAAACTACAGCAACTGGCCTCACCTCGGATCACTACCCACTTCTCTACTACAATAATAGTAGCAATATGGTATTTTAAATCTAAAGTATTAAAAAATGTAATCTGCAAGAAACATCTTAAGGACACACAATAAATAGAGTATATTACTATCTAAGTAAGATGATTCTTGCAGATCGTGATACAAAAACCCTCACCCTACACACACATCATTACTTGACTATATTACAATATGTACAGAATAAAGGCAGGAAACAGTTTGGTGCTGTTCACTACCCAAGCACTCAATAAATATGAGTGTTACAAATGACAATAATGACTGAGATGAGCAAAAGTCTTAATTCATAGTTTAAACACATCGTGAACTACAATTTTTCACGAGCAGGAAGATGTGAGCAATGTCTTGTGACAACAAATGCCAAAGAAAATTGGTATATTTACTTCAGATTATGCATAAATCAATTTTTATGTTCTTTTTTTTTCCTGTATGAATACATCTAAGTTATCAATACTGTAATAGAAAGAGAATTTTCTATTACTTTGTAAATAATTCTATCAATGGGTTTCAAAACCACGTCCTAACACAGCCAATACAATTGCCATTCACATACCTCCACTGTTAAGGGAAACAAGTAAATCCCTTATCTTTCATATATCACAAGAAAAAAATTGAAATGACTTGAAAGAATGTTCATCACATGGCAATTGCAGCTCCAGAGATTGCTACATCTAATATTTTTGTACCTTTCCACAGAACATAATAGTTAAGTTGAACATACCAACTTTCAATAAGCAAACTCATTCTTAATGTAACATTGGCCATCTTTGTCTACAATTATAAAAAACTGTAGATTAAGGCAGTTTACTTCATCAGAGTATAAATAAACCCCATTGATAATACAACTGAAAGTGAATACGTAATACCTAAATACATGCCAAAATAACAACCAATTCAAATATGCATACTTATAATGAAGTCATGTGGAAAAGGAATGCATTTCCTTCAGTCCAGGGAATTATTTAGCCCCAAAGAAGGACAGAGTGATCCAAAGACCAGATATAAATGGCAGTGATTGGTGACAAATTAAAACTACATCTCCAGTGATAACACTATGCCCTGTTTAACTGTTTAACATCTGTCAAACAGATATTGACCTACTCTAATTATAATTAGGGAATGAGAACTGATTGATTTACAATTATTCCTTTGGCAGCAATGGAAACATCAAATTTGAATACTTGCTAGCTAACTTTCATCTTTATCTGAAGCAAGAGACATACACAATTTCACACACATTTTAGTAGTACATGTGTATGGAAGGATCTTATGCAGGGAAATATACACAGAACGTGGATCTTAGTTAAGGCCTCATGAGTGAGTAAACAGTAAAACTCAATTTTTTCAATTTGTTGTTATGTGAACAACTTGCTGAGTGGTATCACAAAATAATTTAGTGTCAGCTACTCATTAAAAGATTGTTTAATTCATAAGGCTCAAGCCCCTACTATAGTTTGCATTCAGTGAACTAAAATAAATAACGTAATAATTGTTTGTTTAAATAAAATCCCAGTCATCCAGAAAGGAAAACAAACCATTATTACACAAGAAATTCCATAATTGAACTAGCACCACACACACTGACAAGTTACAAGGGAAAATGTTTGTCAAGCACACTGAAATATTTTGTCTAGGCACCTGTCGCAGGAAAATGGAAAGCTACAATATACAGTGACTGTACAGATTCATTCTAGACTCCTATGTTTCTCACACTGACAGGCTACTTTATGAAGAAAACTTATTTTACCCAGACTTTCTAATTCGAAAACACATACATTATTTGTTTTATCAATGCCCAGTTGAAAGTAGGACAGACTGCTACTGATTTCTCTTTAAACTATTGGTACTTCAGTAAACTAGAGTAATTTTGTCAATGAAGTTGGATTTCTCCAGAAATTTCTCACTAAACTACCAACATGAAAACAAAAGGAAGTAAACTACAATATATTTTTAAGGAGATTAGTATGTACAGATATCATACATACTTTCAAATATAAATGCTTGAAATGCATTTTTAGAGACCATTATGTCCACGCACTTTCATCAATGGGCATTATAGGCAAAAATTCACCAAACATACAATCAACTCACTGACAGGTTGCAAATCTACCCATACTCAGTCAACAATGTCCACTTCCTCTGATCTCATTTGATCACTAGGAAATATGACATTGCTTCAAAATATTTTACTACTATTAATATAATAGGAGATACTTAACGTGAATTATAATTAAAAACACACATTTTTACATACTTGACTATGTTGTTAATAATGAGATCGGTGGAAGTCCTCAGAATACATTACATTTCGTTTAAAATGATTTTTAGATAATTTTTTTTTTTATTTCTACGCACTTCAGATCAAGATACAACAGGACTCCTATTATCCAGATATTTTTTTTGTTCAAAGAATGAAATAGATATCTACACTCTCCTATTAATCTACAAAATTTTATTCAATGTTTTTTGGTCCCAGTTTAGGTCACTCTTCTACAAAGAATAACAAATTAAAGATATTTACTTTTTAATGCAAGATATGAAATTGACAGAACTTCGGAAAAAACTACACTTACAGCATATTTTCCCAATCCCAAAATAAAATTTTTTGAACTGTGGCAAGCATTTAAAGCTATTATCTTTTGTAGAATAATGTATATATTTCCACAATAAAATATTTACAATGTTTAAAATTTTTGCCAATCCTAAAACCATACCCTATTCTTGTATTTTAACATGAAGAAAGAATTTGTTCCTATTCAAAACATTATCTCGGTGGATCTTCTATCTCTTAATCTAAACACACATAAATTGGAAATTCAATTCTATTTACATTTGAATATCGTTTTGCCATCAAGATAAATCTTGATGGAAGTAAGTTTGTAAGCTTCTTTTGCATAAATGAGCAACCACTGACAACATGCCATTTGGCACCATGGTTTGTTAAATGCTGCACAGTGACAATGGATCAATTCTTAACAATCAATTATTTTAGATATGCATTATGCACATAAATTCTGTCTTGAAGCAATAAGAACACAACTTCACACTGTTAATATACATCACAGATACTCCTGACTACAGTTTATTGTAGCTGATTTTAAAACACATCTTAACCCATAGTTTGAATAGTTATTAGAAAATCTGAATTATAGAAATGCCACACGATATTAGCAATACTATTATTTGCTATTGCGCAGAAAGGTAAGGTTAAAGGCCCTATTAAGAATGTTACACAATTTTACTTCAAAAAATAATTTAGTAAGGAGCCTTGCTGTATCCATCATCTGAATGAGGTTAATGTCTGATTACTAAAACACTAATTTTCAATGAAAAATACTAGGATATTAAAAGATTAATTAAAAACCAAAAGATATGAAAAGGAATGGGAAATGGATGGCAGTACCGGGGTTCTCCAAATTAACTCATCCAAGGATCACAGTATGCTCTAGTCGCTGGGAAAACTGGCAAACAAATCGTGTCAAAACGTCACAGGCAGCAGCCTTTTTTGAATATGTTGAGTTACCTCAGCATTCCCTGAATTCAAATGTATTGAGTACAAGGCAAGTTTTCTGCATTCCAATTGCCTCTACGATGTATCACATGTGCTCTTGCATGTTGAAGTCAATTCTGTGCACAACGCATTCATATCTTCTTCAGCATATGCGCTGATTGCACAAATGTTACAATCTTGTTCAGCACCTACACTTCTGTACATCTTCGTTGTTTACTGGAACACAACACTGACATGAGGTGAGAATACTTCTTCTCTCAAACACGTCTCGCATTCTGTCACCAAATTCTTCCACACCACAGAATGTGAAACTAGATATTGATTCACAAAGGCTCATGTTTGTTCTGTGAATTCAACTTTTTTTCTTTTTAAAAATAAACTGCTGCAATATTCACAAAACACAAAATGTATTTATTTTATCATCACGCACAGTTATATATCAGAGCCCATTTAAGAACTCCAAAGTAAGTTGCATGTCAAAAACATGCGGCACATACACACACACATGCACTCTATTCAAATTCATGTCACTTTTACGGATTATGTACAACTTGTAAGAGGTTGAGGCTATGTTAGTTATTCTGATGGTAACATGATGAAAAGCGTAAACTTTTTTCTTTTTCCTTCTGATTCAGTAATGAAGTTCTCTGAAGACCAGGTGTTAGTTGCATAACATTAGTTCTTGTGGCAAAACTTTTGGTATGTTATGATGTGGCAAAGGACTCCAACCATACCCAAAAGGATGGCTGCGTACAGAAGATAAGCAACCAATGGCCAGGTGAAAATGAGTGAGTGCTAGACATTTTCACAATTGCATACTAGGGTGAGGATAGCGTCACTCCCACTGGTGGGGCGAAGGGGGTAGCTCAGATGGGTGAGCAACTGTAGAGCTAAAACATGAAAAAAATCCATGTTAAAAGAGTTGCATTAATTAGTTCACAAGGATGCTCTAATTATTTCTTTACCACTAAATTATAAAACAATTCATCATACACAAACAAATTGAAAAAAGTTTTGAATATAAAAACAGCTCATTCAACCCTCGATTCAACTTGGCAAAGAACAAAAAATACAAAAAAGCAATAAAAAAAACAATCTTGTTAAAAACAAAAACAAACTACATGTCTTGCAGAATGAAACCCACTCCAAATTCTTATCTCAAATCGTGTGCTGCCTCATCATTAAGTGCTGATCGAGCATTGAGTGCACCGGTTATGTAGATAAGTAGAAGAAAGCTATACCCTCTATATGTCCGGAGCATGTCTCAACTTGCTAGTGGACATTGTTTAGGGAGGGGATGAGTTAGAGAGTGAGAATCTTCAGCAGCCAATATTTCTTCCTGAATGTTCTGCAGCCTTACCTGGCAAAGCTCTTGAAAGCTGCAGACTGAGGATTAATGCACAACGGCACCCTACTGGTATTCAGTTGTTCTGCAATGAACTTGTGCATTTCCTCTGAAAACAAAGAAAACAAAACTGGTTGTAACATCAATTAAGAAACAATTAACAGAATAATACAATGATGCAACAATTAGATTAGTGAAGAATTTTCCAAAGCTTTTAGTAAAAGAAAAGCCCCTGCAAAGTTCCAGAACATCAATTTACTACTTTAAGATGAAAGTTGTTCATAATAATTGAATTCAAATAAATTATAATTGCAATTGAAAAATCTCATTTGAAAAAACGGCATTCACATTGAAGTTACACTACCTTTAACTTGTTGTACAGACGTCAGCTTCTTCTCCCAGAGATCATCAAATGCATAAGGTGCAATGGGTTCAAAATCTGTTATGTACTGCCTCATACCACCAGATGTGAAGCAACATTTACACATACAAGAGTGATAGCGCAGACGTCCTTCGTCCAAGTATGGATGAGCCAATGCATCCACCACAGTCAGTCTCTTGTCCTATTTGAAAAAAGATAACATTATAATATGTGGTTTACAATATTTGCGTACTTATACAGGAAGTCTTCAAACATTCCTGCTACATTATTTAATATTTTGCTGAAGTGAAATTTTTTTACAACTAGATCAAACATTTGAATTAATGTTTCCTAATCGATAAAAAAGTTTTTATTGATACTATTACGTAATGAGACAATATAATACGATAATATTTTGGTGATGAAATCATTCAGTCATATTGCAGACAGCTTCAATATCTCTTTAAGGCTGGTGGCAATTATCTAGGTTGTGCCATTCTTACCACAAATGAAAAATTCTGCAGAAGGCAGTGAAAGAAGTCATAAAAGCCTCTCTGCTAACAAATCAAAATATGGTTGCATTATATTGCCTCATTTTCTATCCTTTAATACAATCATAACATGAATAGCATTTAATTATCCTTATATAGACTTGTCCTTAAATAGTTTACTCACAGGGTCAAACACTAGCATTTGGCAGAGTAGGTGAACAGCTTCGTGAGTGGCCTGTGATGAGAGAGTGTAGAGAGCAGTAAGGGAAGGTGGTTTTGGTGCCCGTCTGAGCATGTGTGATCGAGCCCCATCACACGCGTACCGCATATCCTCTAGAGAAGGCGTCCCCAGCAGCTCAGTGATCAGTTCCAGCTATACAAAACAAAACAGAATTGGTCATTAGTTAAATACAAAACTCTAGCGTCCAAACAAGGCATTAAATTTCAGTGAATATCTAGCTCAGAACACAGGTTTGTCATTCCAGTTCATACTTCATCTTTATTTCATGTTACTTAGGAATTATCTCTTATTTGGTAATATTTCTTACGCTCTGATAATTCACAAAGCTGTGCCAGCTGATATTTTTAAAAATACAGACTATTTACCTATTGGTAATGTTTTAAAGTGTTAACTACAAGTCATAAAAACATTTACTGCTAAAAAATTATATTATTTTAGTGAAACTACTATTTACTCGTGCTCAATGTTTTTTTTTTATAATCTTTCAAAAAAAGCTGCAGTTTTTAAATTAAATAAGTGACAGCAATTCACAAAATTCAAGTAACCGATTGTACAGATAAGAGTTGAAAACACCGATTGCAACAATTTTATTATTTGCACCATTAAATTAATCCTTTTTTTCTAATATTAATACAAAATTGATTAAGAAGTTTAACTGTCATTTTGCACCTTTTGACATACAAATTTAATTAAAATTCTTACGGTATGACACCATCACATGAACTATCTCAATCTCAAATTCTCGCAACAAAAAATTACATTTTCCAACAAACAATTTTATAATGAAAATTTTATTGAAGGCCAGTTGCCAGTAAAATAAACATTAATATTTCAAAATTATAAGCAAAGCACTGTCTGTAACTGACCAAAGCGTTACAAAAATCTCAAAACTTCGAACCTGCTGAACAGGACTCTGGGCTTGGAATAGGATACGCCTTCCTAAGAGCTCTCCAAATATACAGCCAACACTCCACACATCTACCGCAGCAGAATAGTGCCGCGCACCCATCAAAATTTCAGGAGCTCGGTAGTACTGAGTGACTACCTCTTGCGTCATGTATTTGGACTGGTCTGGCTCCTCAACTCTCGCTAATCCAAAGTCACAGATCTGAAAATAATTATGTACACTTCTATTAACATATGATAAACAGCAATAAATTTTGCATCATCATCATTATTACTATTACTACTACTATTATTAAAAATGAATATGATATTATTCATGAAGAAGTTTTAATTAAAAAATAATTTTTAAGTTTCATTAATTACCTTTAGAACACAATTGCTGTTTACCAATAAATTCCCAGGCTTAATGTCACGATGCAAAATGCGCGCTGAATGTAAATATTTCAATCCTAGAAACACAGAAAAAACAAATCATTATCGAGGTATATACTGTAATAAATTAAGTCAGAAATTTCATTTTCTACCTGTCTGTATAACTCTCAACATTATTTTAACTAGAAATTTAAATCTAATAAAATTATCTAATAAAAATAATTAACAGAAACATTTATATAATAAAAGAACATACCTCGAAGGATCTGGTACAGGAAGACTTTAATGTGGTCCGCAGACAAGTGCTGTGGTGACACGATAATTTTGTGGAGATCACTTTGAAGGAGTTCTGTAATGACATATCTAAACAGAGAGTCAAGGAATTTTTTTTGCAAAGGAAATTTTAAAAAAATTGTATATACAAGCAAAACATACTATCTGTCATTATCTTTTGTCAATAAAATGTTACAAAGGTATATCTTATATCTTGCACTTCATTTTCAATTGAAGAATTATTTCTTGTAATACTACTTTTTAGAAAATGTTGCAAGTTTTCTATGTTTATTAGTACCAAATTTCAACTTTTAACCCCTTTCTCATACCTCTTTCCTGAAATACATCACCTTGATAACATGAGACTCAAACATTGAATTGTATTAAAATTATCAAACAAGATCTTATTTTATAAAGCAGAATTAGGCCTTCATGAACTAAAATGTATGGTCATTTGACCTGCATTAAACAGGGATTTACTCTATTAGCTTCTGAGTACACATGACAGATTAATTTATTGATATGTAGAAAAAATATATATGAAGGAAAATAAGAGCAGTTGAAAGATGGAAATAATCTAAAATTAGAACAATAATAGAAGGAGACAAGCATTCTTTAAAAATGTGTTCACAAAAGATTTTTCAAAAATCAAATTAGGAAACTTACAATATGATTAACAAACAATACAATATTTATGTCAAAAGCGCAAGATCTAAAATATTTTAGAGAAAGAGTAGAATTCCGGAGAATTTTAAGAGAGAAATGAAAAGAGGAAAGGAGGGAGAAAGAGAAGGAGAAAGAGCGAAGAAGAAAGAAAAGGAGAAAGAGAAAGGGTGAAGAAGAAAGAAAAGAGAAAAGGACAAGGAGAAAGAGGAAGAAAGAGAAGGAGAAAGAGGAAGAAAGAGAAAGAGGAGAAAGAAAGAAAGAGAAGGAAAATGAAAAGAACTCTCGAACTATGTATATGTTTCGCAATCACTGTCTATCGCTCTAGGTAGAATTCGCAATCGCTTAACTTCGTTAACTGGCCACTAGTGACATCAAATAATTCTACAATACAACAAATGTTAACATGAACTTCTTTGTAACAATTTTTCTGAAACCTTGAAAAATAAGATATTTCATGTATTAATTTGTTTACTAGTAAAATAATATTATTTTATTATTAAAAATAATTTCCTTTCAAAGATTTATTTCCATGGTCTCCTTGAGATGCATTCGTCAGAAAATCGCATGTTAAACATTTTATTGGTTAAATGTCTGTATAAATGTTTCGATTCCAATGTCTATACTGCTTGACACTCACTTACTGGAAAGTTATTTAAATTTTACATAAACCTATTTTGGAAATGGCCAGCAACAATAATACCTATATCCTATCCCGAAGACAAGTTAACAGGACTTGGTCAGTAAAAGAAAAAAATTAAAACGTTGTTTGCGAACGTTTCAGAAAATGTATTTCCACAACGTTGGCAAAAAATTTTTTCCTCCTCCTACTGACCAATCCCGTTAACGTCACTTCAATATCTTACTTTTGGTCGTGAAGCCTTTGGAAAAGGCATGTGGGCGTATATTATTAAAAAATGCTACGAATTTTGTTATGATCAGACGCTTAATATATTTCTACAGCAACAGCTTTTCTTAAAAACACAAAAAAAACTCAAATATATTTAGTACGTAACATAAAAAAATAATGTATGGGGAAGAACAATAGTCGCACGTTTCCATGGCCTCCGGAATCCTTGCTCTTCCTCTTTTACTAGCACTTTGGATTTTTAATAAACGCAGCAACGTGCTTTGTTGAAACATTTGATAGCAGGGAATGTTCGCACCAAGAAATTACTATGAACTTTTATTTGTATCCGCAAACGCGCTACAGTTACGAATTGATGGCACTGTCGATGAAATCGCAGTACTTAGAACTCAAATAACCTTTAAGACGGGCAGTGCACCGACGACGGCATTTACGGCAGCCGCGTTTCCCGACAAAGCGCGCGGGATGAAAACGCAAATATTTGTTCGGAAACGCCTCCGGCGGGGGCGGCGGGAGGTGGGGCGAGGCGAGGCGAGCAGCCGGTGGCCGGTGGCCGGTGGCCGGTCGGCGCTCGGAACCGGCCCGGGCGTGCGCCGTTCTTTGTTCGCCGAAGCGGCCGCGCCGCTGCTGCTGCGCGGCGCGCGGCCGTGGGAAAAGATGGGCGCGAGAGCGCGGTGGTGTCGGCGGAGGTGGTGGCGACGACCTAGGCTGGAGGCTGCCGCGGCGGCCGCCGCCGCCGCCGCCGCTCCGCGTTCCGTGCCCTCCCAAGGCCAGCCTGGTCTGGCCCAGTCACGGCAAGTGGCGGCCGCGGCCACCGGCCATCGCCGCTCGCCTGCATTGTCTGACGCCGTCGCGGCCACGTGCGCGCGGAGGCCGGAGTCCGCGCCGAGGACGCCTCCGTGACCTGAGCGGGATCGGATCCGCGCGCGTCCGACAGACAAAGCACTATGCTTGGGGTTTTCTAACGTGGCGGCTGAGGGTAGTAGCTCCAAGATGGAATTCGGCACGACTTTTTGAGTAAATCTCAGTCCTGCTGCAAGATGTTGCATGATCTAGCGGCAGGACTGAGAATGACTAAAAGTCGTGCCGAATTCCATCTTGGAGATCCTACCCTCAGCCACCATATTAGAAAAAAAAAACAAGATACGAAATTTCACACAACTAGTCTAGCAGGCAGGCGCTTTGGCACAGCGTTTTTGGCGAAGGGGAGAACAATATAAAACAATTATTAAATGTAATGACGGGAATTTCTTAAAGTGCCAAGGGCCAATGTTAGCACCTCCAGTTACTGAACAATTATGTTTTACCCTAACATTCTCACGAATCATAGATTTCTTCAAACAGCAATGTCGATACTATCTCGATTTCAAGTGCAGAACTGATGATACACCCATTTATACTTCTATACAAACAGCTGGGAATGTATTAGCGTGTAATGTAGTGGGATTTTGAACGTATATTTTTCTTAACATGGTAGACAGAAGATTTCAAAGCGATTTTACATTAAACCCACATCTCCTTTACTTGAAATTTAAATGAAACATCATCCCGAATTATAAATAATTTATTTACTAGTTGGTTTCCTCATACAAATTGTTTTGAGAATTTAAACATTAACCAACACGTGAGGAAGATTAATGAATCATTAATGTTGTATTCATGTTATCCAAGGCAGAACCGAACCACCTGTCGTTGATGTCTTCCACTTTCTCTTACGATTATACGAGTCTATATACGAAAGGAAAAGTAGAGCGTATTCTCCGTTGATAAATAACCCTTTAATCACATGTGGAATGCAGTCCATCGGAACGTTATGCTCTAACTATTATGACTCGTAACTCTTGACATACAGTCAAAAAGGACAATACCTATACATTAACTAGTTCTTAATGGAACAGTTAGGATTTAAAAATAATGAGTTCTTTTTATCATCACTAATAGAGTAACTATGAATGCAGCAGCTTTTATGATATATATTTATTTATGTACCTACTGCACTTGAAGGGACCACACTGCAATGGTTGATGAGTATGACCATAGCCCAAGAAATGCTAGTCCGCCTACACAACAGCTTGTCTAGAGTGCACCACCATTTCCAAAGAATCGCTGTGTGAATATGTCTAATGAAGCAAAGTAAGCACCTATTGAATCTCACCAAACAGCCGTGTGTACCTACTGTACAATGTAGGATGAAGCATCAAATCTATCTTAGAAGCACCATTATCTACAAGAATATATGTTTAGTCCTTGAACGACAAAAAAAGCAGTACGGTCCATCCGCTATGATCTAGAAAGCCTCCGGCATGTTCGATTTGGTTTGTGACACTACACGAAAATTTATTACGCGTTTACTCGACGAAGCGAACGCAGAGAAGGGTAATGTGAATTTTGAATGACTGTTCCCACGTAGGGCTCAAAATCCTCGACAGTTTATGATGAGAGTATGTCAGAAGTAACCACTCCATAATGTCCCGGGTTAGACGCTGTTGTTTTCATGACGAAGATATATTAAATTAGTTAAATGTACGAAAATGTGTTGCCGGTTGCATTTATTTTAAGCAAGCAGTTTCACGTATCAGCGACATACAACTAGATAAACGAGAGCGTCCCCTCAAATCTATTATATTAATCAGTAGAAGGAAGTCCAGCCCCAGCGACCATGCCCCCCCCCCCCAGGTCTAGAGGAAAAGGTTTGTTACCTTTTTTATTTGTCAAAATTTATTTAAATATTGATTTACGTTAGAATTATGTAATTATTTAAAAATAACATACATACTATAAAAATATACATGTTTATCACAGTACTGTAACACAGTAACTACGTTTATCATTTAACAAAACCAATGATGCCCCCCCTAAACAAAATCGGCTGGATTTGCCCCTGTGTATCAGGCTAAGGAAATATTACGATTTTGTACAGTTTGCAAGTCAATTACAAATGAATAGAAGTAGGTAGATTGTGAACTTATGATACAAGAGTAACAGCAGGCAAACCTTCAATCAGCATCACACGTATTGCTACGACACACCTTATCATGCGTAAAAGAAACTATGCGTCCCAGGGCCCTTAAAAATGTTTCTTGCCCCTCCCCCTTATAAACAGAAGCCGTAATCAAGAAAATTATACCAAATTGGACTTTATATGACCTTTTGGAGGGTATTCGTTCTCCACAGCACATGTCCGAAGCATTCGAAGTTGAGTCTTAGTATAAAGCTATTTTTATTTTAAAACAATGATTTAGGCCATACGAAGTACGAAATGTTCACACAGGTTCAACTAAAAATATCGTTCATTGCAATAAAGCTTATAAAAGCACCTGTACGAGAGCGCTGATAAAATTCCCGATCACCGTCGCGTAGAAATGTCGAACGACAATCTCGTTCATTCGAATTTGGCGCCCCGCAAGGTCTCCCCGCGCGTCCGATTCCGCGGAGGCAGGCGTGTCCTAGGCCGAGATGGAGGAGAAGCGCGCGGCCTGGCCCAGCCGGGCGGCCTCGGCCGGGAGGCGGGGAGCGCGCCCAGGGTCGAGGTTCCCGTCCGCTGCCGCCGACGGCCGTCGCCGCTCGCGCTGCCTCCGCGCTAAGGCCACGGCCACCGCGCCGCCTTCCAGTTGGTTACGTCAAGACCGTGACAGGGCGGGCCTTAAAAAACGCACGGGCCATGAGGGAAGCGCGGCGCGGCATGGGACGGAACGGGGCGACATGGGCCGAAACGTAACGGGACGGCATGAAACGGACAGGGGTCGGGCCAAATTACGTCTCTGTCTCTCTCTCTCTGTCTCTCTCTCTGTCTCTCTCTCTGTCTCTCTCTCTGTCTCTCTCTCTGTCTCTCTCTCTGTCTCTCTCTCTGTCTCTCTCTCTCTGTCTCTCTCTCTCTGTCTCTCTCTCTCTCTCTGTCTCTCTCTCTCTGTCTCTCTCTCTCTGTCTCTCTCTCTGTCTCTCTCTCTGTCTCTCTCTGTCTCTCTGTCTCTCTCTCTGTCTCTCTCTCTGTATCTCTCTCTGTCTCTCTCTCTCTGTCTCTCTCTGTCTCTCCCTGTCTCTCTCTGTCTCTCTCTGTCTCTCTCTCTGTCTCTCTCTGTCTCTCTCTCTGTCTCTCTCTGTCTCTCTCTCTGTCTCTCTCTCTGTCTCTCTCTCTGTCTCTCTCTCTCTCTGTCTCTGTGTGTAAGAGGCGAGGGAACGAGGAAGGTTCTCATTTTTTTAGAACAGAATTTATTTACGAAAATATCTATCAAGAATTTTGTACTTTCGCAACTTTTTCGCAATACAGAGATTTGCGAAATCAGATACTCTGATTTTCGAAAATACAGAGTGCGCGGAAAATGGGACAAACACCGCTTTCTTTACCGTTCTTTGCTTCATATGTGGAAAAAAATAATTCACAGAAAAAAAGTATGGAGCCGTTTTCGAGGAAATAATTTAAACATAGGCTACATTTCACGCAAAACTTTGCGAAAACTACTCTTATTTTCGAAAAATTATACATGACCCTATTTCAAGATTATCTTCGAACAACAGATTTCGTTAAGAAGAAAATTTTTTCGTTAAGGAGATAATTTTTTATCTTCAATTATGAAGTTCTAGGAACACGATGGGGAAAAAATTACAACGTACGTAGTATGGTAGAAAACAAAAAGTCAATCAGAGAACCGGTTATAACTGAAAAACTATTATTATTTATTAATATTGAAGTACATATTTTTGGACAATATTATTTACACATGTATTCGTCGTTCCGTTCGCCCACTGTATTAGAAAACCATGTAATCTTTGTATCAATGAATTTTCGTTCTTCCAAATTAAGATGCTTCTGTATTTAAAAATGAACACAAACTAACTGTTCTCAAAAATGTTTTCGAAGGTCATAAGAAGAAATGAATTATGCAATAAAGAAATTAGAGCAACGTTGATTACAGTGGTGTGAATACGAAGATGGGCAATGTTAACATTTCGAACTACCCAATGGATTAAAAACAGTGTACCAGTTTTATTAACTAATTTGTTACGAGAAACACTGCATTAAAATATTACGTTCGTATTATCTATTTGTTTCAAATTACACCAAAATGACAGATCATCTTTTTAACACTGGACATCATTCATGAACACTTTCTGGAAGCTAGAAGAATAGTCTCAGACCAAAACAGCGGATACGGAAGCAACCACTGTGCTTGATTGTCGTGATTAAGCAAGAACAAACAACATATTCCAGAAAGTCAAGAATCAAACACTGTACTTTAGTCAACATCCTTTAAGGCTACGACAGCAGAAGAAAGTGAAGAGGGAAAAGAACGAAAAGGAAGCGGAGGAGAAATGATAAGAAGAGAATGACCGGAGGAAGAAGACGAGAAGAAGAAGAATGGCAAGAAGATGTCGGTTGAGGGGAAGGGGAAATAAGAAAGAAAGCGGGAAAGAAGAAAGAAAGCGGGAAAGAAGAAAGAAAGCGGGAAAGAAGAAAGATAGCGGGAAAGAAGAAAGATAGCGGGAAAGAAGAAAGATAGCGGGAAAGAAGAAAGATAGCGGGAAAGAAGAAAGATAGCGGGAAAGAAGAAAGATAGCGGGAAAGAAGAAAGATAGCGGGAAAGAAGAAAGATAGCGGGAAAGAAGAAAGATAGCAGGAAAGAAGAAAGAAAGCAGGAAAGAAGAAAGAAAACAGGAAAGAAGAAAGAAAACAGGAAAGAAGAAAGAAAACAGGAAAGAAGAAAGAAAGCAGGAAAGAAGAAAGAAAACAGGAAAGAAGAAAGAAAGCAGGAAAGAAGAAAGAAAACAGGAAAGAAGAAAGAAAACAGGAAAGAAGAAAGAAAACAGGAAAGAAGAAAGAAAACAGGAACGAAAGCAGCGTCGTTTCGGCGCACCAGCTCCCCGCCCCATAGAGAGGGCAAGGCCTCGCGCAAGGGGGCGTCGCGTCGCTCGGGCTGCGAATTGGGATTGGGCCTTCGCGGCGCGGGCGGGCAGAAGCCACTTGCCCCCGCGCGCCAGCCGCCGCGCCGGGCAGATGTCGGCCACTTCCGCATTAAGCCGCGCCGACGCTATTAAACATGCAGTTCCCGCGCCAACGCCCTCGCCGCCCGGCCACTTCCTAGTTGGAATTTGGAAGAGGCATCTCGCCGCAAAAGCCCCATTCGGATGCCAGACTTCGTTTCCGAAAACCTTGTTCCTTCAATTAGATCAATGTAGCGAAGGAACAGGCAGTGTTCGTAAAATACGAAGTGAAGTGGATAACGCAGTACAGTCGACTTTGGTTATAGTGAACTTCTGGGGACTAACATATTCGGTTCACAATATCCAATTTCAAAATTAAATACAATTTTTCGACGATGATTGATTTTATTAATATAAAGAAACAGCAAAATATATTCACGTTTTATTTCAAGATACAGCACGTTCTGTAAATTTCAGTATCTTTATTTGACCATAAAACATTATTATTATTTTCAATTATTTCCTTCGTACATTTTTCATTAGTAATTTCTCTTCTAGTTCAGGTTCTCTTGTTTTTTTTCGGAGTTCGTACTGTCTCCGTACTTCATTCTGCATTGTCCATTGTATCCAAGTATCGTAATGCTGATTTGGAACTCTTCAATGGTACTTGCATCATTGGAACGCCGCCGTTCCTCTGTCGTAAGGCCCTTTTACTCATCTACCGCCGCCGTCAGTTGTAGCCCACGCAGGAGATGGCTATTTGTCTCCGCAGTGAAACTTATGGCACATGGTCATCTCTTAGTAATGCCCCCATTCCGGGTCCGCTACCTCAGGGGAGACTTCTCCGATTATGACCTTTGGCAGACGTATTTTTCTAAGCTACCTAGTGTTGGAATTTGTGGCACCCAGGCGATATTTTTTTAGGAGGATATTATTCTCCAGAACGTATTTCCTACGTTCACTGGAGCCGAGGTTCAGGTTCACTATAACCGAATCTTCTTATGCTTATTTGTAAAGTAAGAAAAACGGGACCAGTGACGTCAGTTCACTATAACCCGGATTCGACTGTTTGTGAAAACCGATGGTGCTAGTATCTCTTTCCCCTTCCTTTCTTAATTTTCCATGATCACTTCGCATTTAAAACTGAATTCGCATCGCGCTTATATTTATGCATGTATTTATATGCATCTGTTGCTGTCGTGTGTTTCGAATTTCCTAAGAATATTTTTACCTATTTATTCCCTATACTGACTGTCCTTAATCTTCTTACTCTCTTAACTATTATCCACAACAGCTCCCTTCCCTAATTCATTTGTATCGATTCTTCTCCTGTAAGTTTTTCTTCACTTATCAGCACCATCTCAAATGTTAATTGTTTTTCCGACTTGTAGGCCGTCATTTTATTTTACCTCAGTTACCGCCATCTCCGAACTTGTTTGGGAGATATATAGAGCTGAGCTCTGGTAACGATAAATTATCCCGTGACCTAGTACACCGTCATCTGACGCCTAGGCCATGGCCGACCCCTTTTGGGGCTATTGAATTTCAGAATAATGTTTCACGATTTTTGGACGACTGATACTCTACAAATTTTGTAATATTTGAAATATAATATGGTAATTCATGCGAGATTAGAAATATTGAGCTCTAACGTCAATTCGAATGACACAAATCAAAACGATTTTCACTGAGAAATAGAATGAAATTCTCTCGGTAAAGAAACCTCCGTAAGCGATACGGGACAACCAACATATGCAATTTCACATATAGTTAACAACGTATTTTGTTTCCTTCCTAATTTCGTCAAACTAGTGAATCATATTAGTGATACACTGGACCCTGGAAGCCTAAGACTAGTCATTTTATTTTTGCTAATCATGCACATTGGTATTAGTGAAGATTCTGAAAGCCGTTTTGCCCCTTTTGTCTTCGCAGTAGGAACACAGTCCACAATAGTCTCTACAGTTCGAACTACAGTTGTAAACTGCTTGCGTAAAATACG
Organism: Teleogryllus occipitalis; assembly: GCA_011170035.1. NCBI lineage: Eukaryota > Metazoa > Arthropoda > Insecta > Orthoptera > Gryllidae > Teleogryllus > Teleogryllus occipitalis. The sequence goes on along the minus strand of BLKR01005060.1, from coordinate 47,630 downwards.
GGATAAAGGATAATTGCGGAAGATGAGTGGACAAGCACAAACCCCTGTTCAAGGTGAGACTCGAATACCCGACCCTCCGAAATGAGACAGTCCGGGCCATTTCGGTAAACTCGTGCTTTCCTTATCAGCCATTCTCATTTTAATTACAAATATGTAATATCTTCGCGGTTTCAAACAAATAAGTTTTTTACAACACGAGTAAGGTAAGAAAAAGTTGGATTTTTTTTTGTCCGTTTCCAACTTTCCAATCCCCGTGCCCGTTCCCACGATTAAGAATGCGAGACCTTGTTGCAACGTGGCGAAATCCTTTAAGCAGAACCGATCCGCGCGCAGGTTGTGTGATCCGACGGCCGAAGCTCCCAAGCAATCCGAGCGTTCTTCGCCGTGGGCTCGCAATGCGGTATAGCACTTACGAAGTGGCCCCCCGCTGCTCGCGGGGCCAACAAAGCCGATGACGGAGCAATTTAAAGGCTTTTTAGTCCTCCTCTGGAGAGCCGAGGTTGGAGGCGAGAAAGCAATAATGCCTTTCCAACGAGCGGAGATCCGACCGCAGTCAAAAATCGAGGAGGCGGAAACACACCGACGGACGGCGACTAATCGACACCGCTGCCTCGGTCGACGTGAATCATGCTCCAAGTCGCGATGTTCTCCGATGATTCCCGGCGCATCAACTGCTACGGTCATTAGTTTCGTAAGTTTAGTGCATGTTTTATAGCGGTAGGAGACTGTGATCTTCTCCCGCTGGATGGCGAGATCCGGCGTCGCCCTACCGTCGGCTACCGGTGATTTCCCAAACCAGGTATCTCCCACCAGCAGAGAACCGCTCCAGCCGGGACAAGCTCTATGCTCCCGACCGGTCTCCCGGCATGCGTGCTAGTGTAGTGCATATACATGTTTGTGTGCAAGTAAGCAGTGAGGTTAGAACAAGAAATGAGAAGGGAAGATCGCGCGCGGTCTGTAGTCCGTTTGAAAGGGTTTGGTTTCGTCATTCCCCTGGCATTGATCGGAGAAACCATGGAAAACTACCGAAGAGAGCAGCCGATCGCTAGAATTCTTCTCCACACTGAATTCGATCCGGCTATCTAGCTCGTGTCGAAAACCCTGCCCCCGTCGGGACTCGAACCTAGGACCTGCCGGTCAGAGGCACCGCAGTGACACCAGTTGATGCCCTGGGCCACCTCTCCCGGGCTGTTCTCCAACGAATAGAGAAAAGGCTTTCTGATAAAATACGTCTTATTTAGGGACCATGTGCGTTTTCTTCTTAATGAAGAAAACAATCCATGCGTCGTGTCACTTTCTACTAGAATTCCTCATGACTCCACCGTTTCGCGTCAGGGTCCCAAGCTCGAGGTACGGGATGCGGCCGCTGCAGCACGGCGCGCGGTGCGGTGGAAGCGGTTGGAGGGCGCGGGCAGAGAGCGCTGGTGGGGCGGGGTGCGGGGCGGGGCGGACGGAGGGCGGGCGTGTCGGGTGGAGGGGCGGGCGTGTCGGGTGGAGGGGCGGGCGTGTCGGGGAGAAGGGTCGGGCAGGCCGGGGAGGAGGGGTGGGCAGGCCGAGAGGAGGGGCGGGCGGGCCGGGGAGGAGGGGAGGCGGGGCGAGGTTGGAGGGATGGGCGGGGCGGGGCTGGAGGGATGGGCGGGGCGGGGCGGGTGGGGCAGGCGGGCGTTCGGAGGGCGCAGGCGGGCGGCTAACGTATTGAGTGGGCGGGAGGGCGGACGGAACGCTTTTGCGGAGCGTCGGCGACCCCCCCTCCTCTCCAACTGCCTCCGCCGCCGGGGCTTTTGAGGGCGCCAACTCGCAGTGCAGAGTGGCAATGGCGCTCGTCCTGTCCCCGGGAGGCGGAGTTCAAACCTCGAAGCGCCCTCCGCTGACCAAACCACCTCGGATTTGGCCGGGCTTACTTACAAAAGCCTGACTTGAAATGTCTTATAGCAATATTTAAAAAGAAGTTAAAATGGCTTTCAAATAGTGGAATCTTTAATATGAACTTCTTTACGACGAAAAATTTCCTATAATATAGGCTCGTTAAATTAGATTCGTTTAATTGATTATCAATACATTTTTTACACTCTCAATACAACGAAAACGCCGCAATTAAATAAAGTACTCAGTCTCTTTGATTTCCGCTGTAAATAGTTGACACTATAGTTTGCATTTATTGTTAGAGGCTACTGGCCCAAGGCGAGTGACCATTCGAATCTCAAGAATTGTCTCTCCAACTACATGTCACAAGTAGTTGGAAAAATAATTCTTTGGTCACATGATGTGACCAATCACTAATTCACAATTCTACGAATATTGAAGTATGCTTCACAATTCTGCGCTGCGACTTCCAAGTCTAATATTCCAAAAATTAAAAACAATCTATCTTTATGATCTCTGGACATATGTTTACTCCCAATTCCTAAGTGAACAATGAACTGAATGATCTTCCCACTTGGGAAGATGTCATGTGACAAATAATGTCTTACTTATCCTCAAAATTCAATAATGAAATTTTCCATATTCCATCAATTAGCCGCTAATAAATATGTAAGCATATTCAAATGAAATAGATAAATAATTGAACTTCTTCGGAAATAAATTCTAACACCCAAAAGCCTATTTTAATTAATAATTTAACGTAGTAGAAAAGTTGAATAAATTCAATTTCGAAACACCTTTTTTTGCATCTGCCTACCGCCAGAACAGTCGTTAGTCATTATTGACATTTTGTGAATGGAGCAAATGAATTCTCATTGCCAGTGAAATCTGAAGGGAAAATCTAGTTCTCGACGTATGAGGGAGATATATGTTGTGACAATACAGTTTGTCTGATGAAAAAAGGCATTGAAAACACTAAAGAGAGGGTAACACTGACCCGTAATGCCAACTTTATCGCGACTGCCATCAGCGCTTGCCCTATTTACCAACCACCTCCAAATTGTCACGCTTCAAATCACCCAATGCGTCCTTTCCCTAGAACCCTCGCTATTTCCCCTTCTGTGGGCTTCCTTCCCCCAATTCCTGTCTCGCGTTTGCTCTCGTCGCTGCCGCACCGCACCCTCTTTCATTGTCATTTTTTTTTCTTGTCACGTCCGCGCCACCCTCTTCCGTGAAGCGGTCGGCTATCATCACTTCCTCTTCCGTTATTCCATTGTCATTGATTGATAGTGATTCCGGGTACGTCAACTGCTAGGGTAATTTGCCCCGTTAGTGTAGTGCACGTTTCTTCGGGAGATGGCGGTGGTCTTCTCTCACTTAATGGCGAGATCCGCGGCCGACCTACCGTCTGCTAGCGGGGTTTTCCTCAACCAGATATCTCCCACCAGCGGGGCACCGCCCCAGCCGGGACAAGTTCTAAGTCCCCAACCGGTCTCCCGGCATATGTGGTAGTGTAGTGCATGTTAGTGTAAGTGTGTGTGTGTAAGGAGAGAGGATAGAACAAGGAAGAAGTAGGAAAGAGCGCGCGCGGTCCGTGGCCCGTTTGTTAGGGTACTGCCCCGGCATTCGCCTGGTGTAGATCGGAGAAACCACGAAAACTTACCTATCAGAACAGCCGGTCTCTAGAATTCTCCTCCAGACTGAATTCGACCTAGCTATCTGGCTAGCATGGAAAATCCTACCACCGTCGGGACTCGAAACTACGACTTCCCTATCAGAGGCACTGCAGTGACATTAGTTGATGCCCTGGGCCACCTCTCCCGGTGGCTCCAACCGTCTGTGCCATCGATCATCCCCGGAAGCTGACCACGACGCAAATGTTACAGACATTCTAAACGATGAGGATACACGTTAAATGGTGATTAATTATATTTCGTTTCATGCATTTACTCTCCAGAATTATATAAAATAAACATTGGTATATTTGTCCAAGATCGCAATTGCAATGAATCGAATTCTCCTGGCTGACCACTTACAAAAATTGCCCCTTCACAACCGCGTCACGCGAGCTGTAGTCTTATTGACTGCACCGCTGGGAGCGGCGGTATGTTATGGTCCGCTCCTCCACCATTGGGCTGAGTCCCATCGTGCCCGCTGCCCGAAGCACGCGGCTGTCGCCCCGCCCGTGACCGCAACGCAATCTCCTCCCCTCGGCCTCAAAGAAGCCGAACGGCGGCGGCGGCGGCACATCCGGCGGACGCGGAGGCCGGGCGGGCGGGCAGGCGAGCAGGCAGGCAGGCAGGCAGGCAGCGAGCGGGGCGACTGACTGCAGGGGCGAAAAACTCGGGCGGCGCGACCGCCGAGGGACATCCTTTCCGCTCGCCCCCGCCGTCACTACCCCGCGCCGCCACTACTGGCTTCCACCGCCGCTATTGAGAGATTACTATAAGAAGGGGCGGTTTTGACAGCTACTGCTTGGCCGCTGGTGGCAACAAAACTACAGGTTATGTCTATGCACTCATTTTGTCAGTGCGCTTGTTTGTAGTTGGCTTCATTACTATCTCTTGCATTGTCATCGCCGTGCATAATGTTCATTTGTCAAACTTGTCCCTTCTTAAAGCGGCTCCACACATTCGTTATTCAGCGAGTAACCGCACGCCGAATCCCAAGTAGTGTGGATGAGTTGGTTGCTCTTTCCCGAGTGACGAACATTCGGGGTTCGCCCTACCCACTGCGTGTCGCTCTGTTGGACACATCAAAGGAAGCGAACATTCGCCGAACACATCAGCTGTAACGGCGGGTCCACACATTCGGCATTCACCGAGCACCGAGCTAGTGCTCGCCCAATTCCGAGCAGCTGATGTGTTCGGCGAATGTTCGCTTCTTTTGATGTGTCCAAAAGACCGACACGCGGTGGGAAGGGCGAACCCCGAATGTTCGTCACTCGGCAAATAGCAAGCAACTCATCCACACTACTCGGGATTCGGCGAGCGGTTGCTCGGTGTTCGCCGCATAACAAATGTGTGGAGCCGCCGTAATTGGACGAGCAGAAGTTCGCTGCTCGGCGAATCCCGAATGCGTGGAGACACCTGCAGGGTAATCGTCGCGTACCCGCGACACCCACCAGCTCTACATCAGCTCCATCGTGAATGGCAGCGACGGCGTCGCGGCGGACAAGAAATCGGCCAGATTCTCCACTAAAGTCCCCACGCCACCGCGCCGGGGGGAGGGGGAACCCCTGTCCCCTTTCCCCACTGCGCGCGCCCACGTGCGTTGTCTCGTCCCCCCCCCCCCCCCGCCCCACCAGGTAGTATCTCGCGCGCGCTTTCAAAACGTCATCAATTACGCGACAGAAAAGCAGACGGACGTCGGTTGTAAAAATCGTCGTGGGCTTTAATGAAATGCCTTAGGGAGTCGCGGAGTAAATCTCGTTCCCACGGTTCGACGACGGATCGATGGCTTTCAGGCCGGCGACGGCCGCCATCCGTTAGGCGCAACAAGGGCGACCTGAGCGCGGAATACAAGTCAATTCGTTCTCCTTCGGCATTTGAAATTCTGCCGCGATCGCGGGCGACTGCCGCGAAATTAAGTGGTGGCGACTCGAGAAGCAAATGTACGTCGACGCGAAACGATCCGATTCAATGCGAATTCGACCGGTCGAGAGACAGGGTTTCACGCCGGAAACGAACCAATACATAAACAAAATCAACAATAAATTACTAGTTCACTTTACGTTTGTCGATGTTGAAGGGAGCCCTGCGGTCTGTTTACGTCAGATCTCCGCCTCCTGGATCCTCCCAATTCATTTGTATTGGTAAGAATAAAGTGCAGTAAACTATGAAGGGGACAAAGAATATTGCAAGAACTCCTGTGTGTGTGTGTGTGTGTGTGTGTGTGTGTGTGTGGAGAAAATTTAAAATTCCTCATAAATTTTACCATTGCTTTAGTAATAGTTCTACATACTTCCCGACATAACTTCTCATTATTTATGCGTAATGGGATTTCACAAAGGACTTCGATTACGTTTCGATTCGAAACGTCTAGCTTCCGCTGTTAATTTTATTCGCTGTGCAAACCTGTGGCTCTACTGATTAGTGATAGAAGCCTTCTTAGTGTTTAGACCAGTGCGTCCGAAATAATGGTACTTCCTTAGTTTGCCGTTGGAAAACAAACTGAAGAATTAATCAGTGTACTTTCAACGATAGACGAACTCTATATTGTATAATCTAAGATGACAGAAAGAAGAAGAGGAACTACAGACTGATGCGAAATTTGTCGTGAAAATACGCATCACACATTTAACATTTTCTGACTAGTTGAGTATTTAATTAATTTTTTAAAAGCATTCTTTCGTAATTTATTAAAGATTGGTAGCAAGAAAAAATTTGATCAAGCTTTTTGAAAATCACGTTGGCACCTTCTTGAATATAGCGACATAAGAGAAGCAAAAGAAAACACCACATAAGTATCTTCAACTACCAATAGATTCACTCATGAATGCTAAATGGCGCCTTTGATGTAATTTACGAGTGATACGATTTATGAGATCATTAATAAATCTGAATGGGTTAGGATTCATTCGGCGTTTTATGAATGAGCGGAATACCCGCAGTGGAAAGGAGGTTAAAAAAAAGGGGGTGCGCGTAGGAAATCCTGCACGTGGTTTAATCATTTGCGTACGCATTATTACCTCCCAGGAGGGGGAAATGACTTTTTTACTATAATACGCACCCTGGACAGCATGGTAAAAGTAGGAGGGTGTAACACTGTCCAAAACCCAGCAGCTATAAACAAGTAATCCCAGCTAATAAACACACAGCTCACATGACGTGTCCTGTATGCGAGAGGTAATTGTAATAGCGGTCTGAAGGTATTTCATCCTACGTCGATTGTAGCGATGAAGTGGAGTTTACAGACTGGAAAAAGGGGGTAGGGTGGGAGTTGGCAAAGCTACATGTGGTTTAGATTTATTTGCTGATGCATTGTTAACTCACGGAAGGGGAAAAGCCCCCGTATCCATAACGTGCTTCGTAAGACTGCGTGTTACAAGGAGAAGACTGTAATATTGCCCAAATCTCAGCACCGCAATGCAATGCAGGCAATAGGTTTCACAAAAAACAAAGGAACAAACAGACATTGTAAGAACTCAAAGTGTAGAGGAAAATTTATAATTTCCTGCGTCTTCTACCATTGATTTAACGGTACACCGTTTCTCGACAAAATGTCTCATTCTTTATGAGTAATACGATTCTGAGTCTCCTTTTGGGGGCAATATTTCAAATGGGTAGACGTTTACAATGGTACTTAATGGTTGTTTCTTACTCGTACACGGGCAATAACACCTCCCATCATTAAAACATTTAAATCACCTATTTCTTTCTTTACGGACACAATTCAGGAGGATCAAACAATTTCTTATTTAATTATGACGTTTTCAGTCTGCGCAGGCCGGGCGAAAACTGGCGCACCGAATCACACAATTCCAGCCAATCTTCGGCGATCCAAAGAACGGTGGCCGGGCGGCCGCTTGCACACGCCCCATGCGCTCCGCAGCGCCGCGAGGTAACAGGGCCGGACGCCACGGAGGGCGAGGGCGAGGGCGTCGGAGGCGGCGAGCGTCGGCTGTACGCAGCACAGCGCTCGGCCCCGCCCCCGCCCCTCGCTCGCTCGCCCGCCCGCCCGCAATAATCAACATTTCGCATCGCCATCCCTTCACGTGCTCTTCCTCTGTCTGCACGTTCCGCGCATCGACCCGCCCCGTTGCCATAGCGACAGCTTCTCTCCCTCGCCCCCAGACGCCGCGCTGTCCTCCCTGCGCCCCGCCGCCAGCCGCGGCCACGCCTCCCGCGTCACCCCGCAGCCCAGCGCCTCCTTCCCCCCCGCGGGAGCCACACCGCCGCCGCCGCCGCTCGCTGAGTAATTAGACGGGGCCACGTGCGATAGAATATCCAATGAGCTGGCCGCCGCGCCGGCTCGCACCCTCGCGCGCCCGCGCCGGCGTCCGCGCGCCCGCCGCCGCCTGACCTGAATGCACCGCGGGCGACCGCCGCAGGCAGGGGTGGGGACGAGGAGAGGTGGAGCTGGGCGGGGCGGGGAGGTGGTGAGGCGGAAAGAGGCGGAGCAGAGTGGGGTGGGGCGGAGACGGAGCGGGTTCGGGGAGGAGAACGGTCGGGGCGGAGTCGAGGGAGCGGGGGCGGGAAGGGGTAGTGGCGGCGAGGGGTATGGGGCGGGGAGAGGGGCGGGGCGGGGCGAGGAGGGGTCGGGGCGGGGATGTGTTGGGGTGGGGATGGGTCGAGGCGGGAAGGGGTCCGGGCGGGTGAGGGGTCGGGGCGGGTGAGGGGTCGGGGCGGGGAAGGGTCGGGGCGGGGATGGGGCGGAGCGCGAAGGGGTCAGGGCGGGGAAGGGGTCGGGGCGGGGAAGGGGTCCGGACGGGGGATGGGGCGGAGCGCGAAGGGGTCGGGGCGAGGGAGTGGGCGGGGTGGGGTGGGGTCCGGACGGGGAGGGGTCGGGGCGGGATGGGTCGTGGCGGGGGTAGGGCGGAACGCGAAGGGGTCGGGGCGGGTAGGGGTCGAGGCGGGGGAGGGGTCGGGGCGGGGGAGGGTGGAGGAAGGGGAGGGGGCGGGGCGGGGGCGTGGTCTGAGGGGGGCGGGGCGTGGTCTGAGGGGGGCGGGGCGTTGGCGGCGAGCAGAGGTCTCGCGCCGCGGCTTCCGCGTCGAACGTGCACTTCCTGCCCCGCGGTCTGCCGTGAAATACGACCAGAAAGAAGGGCTGCCCGCGCGGAGCTGGGGGACGCTTATTGCTTAAGCTTTTTCGCCGCCGGCGCGCCGCGCGGCTCTCTAGACGCGCGTTTGCTTCCCTTCGGAAGCGAGTGTGATTTACGGGGGCGCGGAGGAGGCAAAATGCACTACTTACACGATGAAGAAAGTCGTGCCACATTAATCCAGAAATGAACTGGAAGACAATTGAGGCACCTAGAAACAATAGTGGCGAATTCTCAAAAGCGGGTTTGTTGAATGTTCAAAATGTTCTATATTTGTATTTTCTACATTTTCAAATCCTGACATCTCGATTTTATAAACCAATTTTCCAATGTACAATCGTCATTTAATGTTCAAGATAAAAAATAGAATAAGCAACAAATTTTACATTATTTCAGTTAATTTTTCCAACTTCTGAATTCTGGACTTTAGAACACAGTAACGTCAGTTCACACCACGTGAAATAATATACAAATAAATGCTAGGAAAATGCAATCAATGGTTACAATCACAAGGCTCTACAGCACAAAAGAGGCGTGTGTATTTAAAATTTCAAAATGCGAAACTCTGTTAGTTTTCGGCACTGGAAAATTGATTTTCTCGCCCAATTTTCTAAATATTATTTTTCTATAACACAATAATTTAGTGTTTAAGACGAAAACAAGATATCTACAAACCTTTTTGCAATTCCAATAAATGTTACAAACTCCTGACGTTTTTCGAACTATTTCACTACAATTTGCCTGAAAGTAGTTGAAATTCAACTCAACGAAAACGGCGCAATATTTCAATTATTTAGACTAATTCATACGTACAATTTGACATTGCGACTAGAACTGACACAAAGAAAACTTAAAATTAGAAAATTTTAATAACATTAGTTTTAAATCATTTTATTGTTAATTCGTAAAGTTTCCAACTACATTCGGTAAAAATTTCTGACTTTTTCCTGGGCTGTAACTTTTCCTGGCATGTTCGGGTGCGCAGCAGCCCTGGTAAAGCTTTTAGCTGCCGTCGCGCTGATCAGCCCATCAATTTGCTCCCTTCCGACGCAAGTGTGATTTATTTGGTAGCTGGGCGCAAAGCGCACTACTGCAACAATGAATAACGCTGCGTGCCGCTCATTCAGAGCAGCACAGAAAATAATACGAGGTGCCTACAAACACAAACATGTAGAAACAAAAAGAAAGTTCTCAGAAAACCTGGCATGTTCTAAACTAAAAAAATACGTCCGGAGTTGGATCACTTGCTTCTCGCCTCATACGTTTTTATCACCTCACCGCAACGGAAGGAATAGTTTTAGGTAAGCCCTTGAATCTACTATATTACTAATTTCGCATGTGCGCAGAAATTGAGACAAAACTAAGCAGCCAATGGCCATGTGAAGTGTCAATGAATTCATAAGATATCCAGAAACTCGGGAAATATACAAAAATACTGAAACAATTTCTGTTGTCTGAAAAATGTTGTCTTCTAATTGTGTTAATCTGCCTCTTCTTTTACTGTGCGTACCGAATTTTGATATTTAGTGCGTCACTACTTCGAATGCAGCTGACGTCATGCGACAACAAAGCTCCACAGAAAAGGCTGCGCACCATTCAATACGCGGTATTTGCGCGTTGCGTTATGGATAACTTATTTGATATTCTTGGTACGTAAAGGACTCTTGCATCGTTTAGCCGACTATACTAAACGATGTTACAACAGAATTCGGGAACACTGTTTTTGTAAAATACTAGATAGGAGTGTGTGTATATAAAACGTATTATACCAGAGTATTTTTTGTTGTTCTTAGGCAGCATGTCCGTTACTACTATTGTGTGATTTTCTTCAACAGCAATTTTGCTGTTGCAGGCCACTAGTGTATACACCAATGCACTATAAAGCTAAAATACAACACAAATATTTTGTTTCTTGATATACGAAAGTAAGAGGAATGCATGCACACATCGTAAAATTATATAGTTAGATTTTTATGGTTCTAGGCACTTTATTCGCTTACCAATAGTGAAATTTAAAACATCAAATAACATCACAAAATAAAAGAGATTGAATTAAAAAATAACCGGAAAATCTCTAGAAGTAACTAATAATTTAATTTCTGGAAGGAGATAGCATTTACGAAATTCGCAGCAGTTACGTGATGAATACGGGGATAATTTTAAGTCAGGAAAGGATTATTTCAGGGACATCGCAAATTTCTCCGCCCGACATTACCTCTTGCAACAAGAGAAGTGCAGCAATTGGTGCAGCTTCTATGCATCTCTACAAAATGTCTAACTTTATTTCAGATTTACATCGCAACTTTTTCCTAGCACAAATACCTGCGCAAAAAGTATTGTAGATCTGCTCCAATGTACTGATATGGAGTTTTCGAGAGTAAATTGTCCAGTCAAGTTCTATAATTGGGCACGTTTTGAAAGGACCTCTTACGATTCAGATAACTCCTTGAAACAAAAGTTTCAATTAATTTTCCAACTTACTTGATGCACAAAAAACCAGCGCAAGCGATCGAATTTCATTTGCCATATAATACCGAATATTTCATTCTAACTTAAGGAGAATTATTCTCAATCAAGGCGAAACGAAGAAACAATCTGGCAAAAAATACCGGCATAGCAAAAACTGTAATCTACTTGCTATCAGCACCGAAAGTTATTTATAAAAGTTATCACATGAGAACCCGTAGAGGCTATTTCTGACTAGAAACATTTAATAAAAGCACGCACTTACAAAACAAAACCAACTAGGTAACGTGTAATGGTACAACAAATATATATCTTTAGCAGTACGTATGTTTGTAAGGACAAGCACGAGCTCTCGTATTCTGCCACGCTGAAATGATATATTGAAATCCTGAAAATTGAAGAAAACTATTTTCGGGTCGACACAATCACGTTAACTAAGATGACCGAGTTAAGAAAACCTCTAAGAAATAAATAATCAAGTAAATAATAACAATTATAACAATGGTAAAAATAAGAGAAAGAAGAAATTAAGTGAAAGAAGAAATTCAGCAAACAAGTCAACTACGTGGAACAGCTGTTCAGTGAATAGAGAGAAAAAGGAGTGAACAAAGACACCACCAATACCTCTCGTTGCAAAGCCAATACTTCATTCGAGATCGGAATTCGACGCGGGACCACCGCCGCCAGATTTCCCAACAAGCAAGCGCAGCGGTGCAAAAAACCCCGCGGAACAAAGAAGTTCCGATACCCGCGGGGTTGCCTCCGGCGCGGCCACCCACAGCGCGAGGGCGCTGAGTGCGGAGGACCCCAGCGGCCGGGCGGCCTCGCAGCGCGGGCTGCTCTTCCGGTGGCGGGCGACAACGGCGCGCCAGCATTTTCGACAAACAGCTAAAGCGTATGAATAAATTTAACACATGTAGAATGCGTCGTATACTTGGCGGATAAAAAAATCCAACAAAAGTACAGATAGGTTGCATAGAGTCCGTTGTTAGTAAAAAAAACAATCGCCAACTTGATCCTCTTCAATCGTGCATTTCCAAGCCAACGGCAAGGTTCTAACCTTCGGGCTTCACGATGAACATAAAACTCAGGTCTGGTTATAGCAAAAAATTGATTCACTTCGAGCATTTCCAAACCAACGGCGAGGTTCTGACCTTCGGGCTTCACGATTACCATAAAACAACCTGTAGTCTGGCCATAGCAAAATTTGATTCACGCCGATCGCGCATTTCCAAGCCAACGGCGAGGTTCTGATCTACGGGTTTCACGATTAACATAAAACAAACTCCAGCCTGGCCATCGCAAAATTTCCAGCGTATTTTATACCAAAACACAGAAACGATTTAATGCTATTCGCTTCGCTCGCGTAGAGGCTTCTACTACATTATTTCTTCTTAATTAAAAACGCGCGTTCCACACATGTTCCAGGCATTCAATTGCTGTCGAAAAAGTCTCGCTTCGCGCCGGGCGCGAGGTTTGTCTTCCGCCGGGGCGCGCCGCCCGCCCGGGAGGCGGGTCTCCCGCCGATTTCCCCGAGGGGAGGCGCCACCACACCTGCTCGTTGAAGCGCGCGCGAGGCCAACTGGAAACTGCATCAGGTGCTGGTAAGAGTTCCGCACCGCAAGCTGCAACCGGCCCGCCCCGCAACCAATAAAAAACACGTAAGGAGATACGAATGGTCCATAAATTCAAGCATTTCCGTACAGTTTTTTCGGGTCTTCAATTTTATTACACAGGATTGCAAAAATCTATACCTATACACGTCATGAAAGGTATCACAAATTGCAATAAATATGTTAATCTTAATGACATAAAAAAACATAATTCTGATTTTGAAATTTTCCATGATTGTCCATCTTCTAGTAAATTCGTAACATACGAGTATGAGTACATTCTCCGTAATCGAAATAATATATTTTTATGAATTTACACATTTTTAATTGTATTTTTGCACTGCGTATTTGCTGTTGAATTCTACGCAGAACAATTACAATTATTCAATAATTTTAAGAATGGGTTCTCCCTAATACTATTTTAAATTATCTAATCTAATCCTCGAAACTCGTATGCAAAGAAAAGCATCACATATCCCAAATAATCATGTAAATGGTCCTTCGTTTCACAATCCCCAAGGAAAGGCAAGTAACAAATTACTGGGCTAGAGGCCCAACACTCCCTTCAATTGGTGTAATTAAAATTATACAGCAAAATAACCCAATACGTTTAGGATCCAATTGACGCCGAAGCTCCGGCCTTCGGACTCTACGATTTACTTAAACTCAACCTTGAATGTGAGGAACGTATAATTTATAAGGAATTGTCATTTTTTTGCCAAACATTTCGTTAGAAAAGTATAGAATTTCATGAAGAAATATATCATATTCATAATCATTTTAATATGGTTTTACAGCAGACATTTAATGTAATTGCTTCTAAAATATCTTGAAGAATGTTTGTCTTCCCAATTCATCATTCCATTTGGACACAAATTAAAATTTATCGCAAGGTGGTTCTCTTACTTTCTTTGTGCACAAAATAAGTATTTTGGAACAAAAAAATCAAAGTTATCTCTCGACAAAACACCAACGTCACGCGAATTTATGAAATTAAAAAAGTCATTACCAAGAAATTGAACCACGAAATTCAACCGCAACATCCTCACTGACGGGTTCCGCTTTTATTCTCAGATCTCGCAGTTCGTGGAGTCGATTCCTTTTGAGGGACACGCCCAGTGATCTCAACATTATAGCTGGATGCACAACTGCAATGCTTTGAAGTGCTGAAAATCGTGATGATCGTTTTTCATTACGTTGGCTGCGGTAATCGTCGACAGACTTTCTTTCGAGTTAAATTTGTCTCGTGTGTCGTCAGCGATAAACAAACGTCTCTGTCAATGAATATGCCGAAGTATTGTGGATCATTTGGTTGTAAATAACTCCAACAAACTAAACTAATTGCGAATGTTAGTAGACCAGATATTATTTAGTAGCCATTACTTTAATATTTTTTAAGGTTTACGATGACGATTATTAGCTATAAGTAGATTTAACAAATTTATTAAACATACTTAAACCAAGAACACTTCCCTGCATGAATGTCAAAAAAGTCTCCAAGAAATTAAAGATTGAATTGCGGTATTTTAGGAAATTCAAAATAATTTTATTTTGAATATGAAATTCAAAGAAATTTATTTTAGGAATTTCAAATTAAAAAATATTGGTAACTTTCAACTTTTAATTTTAAGTGAATATAAAAGAGTATAAATATTTTAAATTGGATTGAGACGCTAATTCCCGCTATTTGGTTCTGAGATAACCAAGACAGAATACGCGCTCAACTGCGTGGCGAATCGTCACGATTTCTCAGCGCAAAGAGTGTTGTCCTCAGTCTATACTACACTGTCAGAAATTAAATTAAATTTAACGTAGATTTAATGTACGACTGAACAAGGATTTTAATGTACCTTGTACATTAAAGGGTGATTAATGTACCTGTACATTAACCAGGTCTTAACTTACTTGTTTACATTAAATTTAATTTAGGTACATGAAAATTACTTTCATGTACTTTTACATTAAAAGTACAAGAAAATCGGCGGCGGCGATGGTGAAATGGTCAGCGTATCGGACTGTTATACCCAAGTTTGCGGGTTCGAACCCGATCGAAGCCGTGGAGTTTTAAGGGCGAAAAAATCCTTCGGAGGGGATGTAAAGCCGGCTGTCCCATGTTAGTAGATTTACTGCATGTAAAAGATAGCCTAAATGATGCCTCTGAGCTAAATGCAAATCGCCTGTTTCGTCGCCCAAGTAATACCTTCTTTCTCCCATGGTTGGTGAAAGGATCGGAATTTACGTGGTCAAGTGGAAGAGCAGGTCTCATGGCCTGAATCTCGCCACGTAAAATAAGGCACATTCAATTCACAATTACTTTCATGTACTTTTACATTAAAAGCAATGCAGGAATTTCCGACAGTGCAGAACTCCCTGGCCACGCCACGGGCCAAGACCCGAATAATTATAGATGCTCCTGCGGGTAACGCGGCGCGGTTGTCGGCGCAGCGAATTTGGGGCTCTTCGCCCTCCACGAAGACTGGTTTCCGCGGCGCTTGCTCCCCGACAGCCACGCGCAGCGCCCGCGATGAGTTGCGTCACACTAACCTCCATTCCGCGCCCGCTGAGCCCCGCCCGCGCAGCGCGGATGCACCGGGCCACGGACGATCTTTCGCCGAGTCAACAGAATTGCGGATCGGAAGAAAACGCGTGGAAGGGAAGCATCCATGCGCTCTTTTCAATTCCAAGTCGATGCAGAATACAGAAAAATCAAAACTGTTTGTTTAACGTTAAAAATAAGTTTTCTATAATTCGGCAACGAAAATATCTAGTTTTTGAAATGTTAATCTCTCGCTTTTTTAAATTTATTATTATTATTATTATTATTATTATTATTATTATTATTATTATTATTATTATTATTTCGTCTTTCAACTATTAATAGTTAAATTGTTGGGAAGGGATTCTGAAACTCAAGAAAGCGCGCGCAGATGATTTTCTCCCTCATACGTCACATAGTTTTTGACTAAATAAATAAAATAAATAGATGCGGCAATCAAAAGTAGGGCTCATCCAAAATAATTACATAATTCTAACTTAATGTTTAAATCAATTTTCCCAAATAAAATAAGGTAACAAACGAAAACTCTGGGCCTTTGAAGGGAGGGGCCCATCCCATGGCCCCCATCCCTTGATCCTCCACTGCTTGAAGTTAACCCTAAACGGCCCTAAAGTTATGGTGTGATGGTTTGGTAGGTTAGGGAACGAACCTGCTTTGTTCGCCACAAATTTCACGTGTATTGACCGGGGTTTGAAACGCGGTTCTCAGCGATAGAAAGATGGCGCCCTGGCCGTTACGCAACACATGGCTGCTCCCGCTTCTCGATGTAGATGGAAATTACATTATTATAGAAATATTTATTGTGTTATTGATGGAGAATATATTTTCTCTTAAAAGAAACATTTTTGAAACCATTTATTCACTAATAATTGGGCTCATAACTCATTTTATAGTGTATATAATTACAAACTCTTAATTGAATATCTGAAATGTCTGATATCTTCGGAAAGTATACATAGACAATGTTTTGCACACTTTCATGTACGAATTTTAAGGGGGCAGGCGCTATTCTGTAAGTGAATTAACAATTCCAACTGCCCAACTTTGAATTAACCGGTACCTCTGTGAAAACTACCAGAATGCTCTCAAAACGCCCCGAAACGTAAAATATAGATCAACGGAATCATACAAAGACATCGAGAATGAGTATTGTTTAAAATGAGGTCACTTTCATCCCAGGTGATTTTGAAATTATGCTGTTATGCGGAACGGGGCAAAGCGACCTCAAACATGCGAGGTCCATCACAAGGGAAATGAATTCCATGGCGTTTTCATACAAAACTAGATTGTTCTCTTCTTTCATTGTTCTACCCTTCATAACGGAACAAAACGTGTAAATTTGTCATGTTTTTGAAACCGCGGTGGAACCCGAACGAAAGGCGGTAATAAACACGCGAAACTGAAACTCCTATCAGTGATTATTTTACACGAGGATAATTCACTAGATCCGGACAGAAAAAATGTATTTTCCTGTCAAGGGGAAAATGGAGGGAATTTCAGTGGCATACGGATTTCTTTCTTCCGATTCACTTCCATTTCTTTTAAATGTCTGTTGTACTTACACAAGTTTGAGGAGATTACTTAATGTTCTTCTTCTGTCAACCACACTCTTAATTTTGTTATTTCGAGCATTTTAAAAATAATTTTTGGAAAGACTTAAAAGTCTTGTGTAAATAATTAACAAAGGATACATTTCTTGAAAAAAGTCCAGGTGTGGAGGTTGCAGGATGTCCAACGCCGATAAAACCTGAAAAGACAAAGCATATTAGTGTAAAGTAAACACACTGAAGCAAAAACATTCTTAGGCCATGTTAAAAATACTACAATATATACTCTACATGCAATACCAAGTTTACACAAACATCTAGTGAAAAAGAATACTACTTATGAATATAAATGAAAATTAGGAGAAAAGTAGAGTCGGTCACTGAAATATTATTTGAGTTCTGAGCCTTTTCGCATGTTCTAGCATTTCTGAATTCTATTGTCAAAAATGCCTTGTACATTATGGTTCAAAACTGCCTTTGAAATTCGTTACGATTCGATAAGCGGTGTGTGATTTTCTGTCCTAGCGATATCGGAAGCATATTCCCGCCAAAGAAGAAAAATTGTGCCCACACGCATGCAGGGGCCGTTAGTTCCGCGTTACGAAGGAGAAACCATTCTTCCTGGTATAGAAGAATCCGCCTAAGAGCCAAAATGACAGTTCGCTAAACAAGTGAACATCACACGTAATTCATAGAAGTATCCCTCCGCCGCGACAGCTGTTCAGCCACGCCTCTTCGTAAAGTGTTTGGTTGTGGCTCCCGTGAAGATATCACTATGCAGAAGTCTAAGAGTTTCGCTGAGATATATGCATGTACGGCGAGTCCGGGAAATACTGAAATTTAATTACGTATGTGGTAAAATCTGTGACATGCTCTCATATTCAGTGAAAGAAAACTGCCACGAATGTAAATACAGCTCGCCACCTTATAGCGCAGGCATCGGAAACACGTGAACATTACGCATTTCACATTCAAGACCGTTTTAAAATAAACATAATACTCATCACACAAAAAGTAAATTCAATGCAATATTTATAAAAAAGAGTAATAATTTTTACAGAAGTTTACGTAGCACTGCACTTCCTAATTTCAATTATTTTTCGTGGCGCACTACATTTTCGTCGGACGAGGACATCACAAAAAGAAGCGTCGAAGCCATTTACAAGTTGGCCAACTGCAAACGAACCAATGGAGGAAGGAGAGTCTAATGGGCTCAAGGACATGACAACCACAGAACCTTCAGTTATGTTGCCTGCATTAGCTGTCAAAACGGTCCTTTCTAATTAAAACCCCTCTATAAGAAGCGATGAAACAGCGAAACTGACGTGCTATGCATGCCGCGCAACACTCACTGTTACAGCAATCTGTCCGCATTGTCGTGGGTTTAGTGTCTTAAAGTTCACTCGCTGTTCCTTACGTATCCATTATCGTGCGGCAACCACTTCAGCTTGTTAACGTGGGCAACGAATTTTATCGTACGACAGTATTGCATTAACCTCATTCTTCGTCTTGACACTATCATCTTTCTTTGACACATTCAATTAGACGGCGGTATCCAAATTTCTTTCCGCAAAAGTGACATCATCGAGGGTAACAGAACCCCACCCCGCAGATCCAAAAGTGATTTTAAATAACGAGTTAACGCCACAGCATAGTGGTCGTACAATTAGATGGACTTACGTTGCAGCGCGCGGGAAATTTCACGGGGGTGAGAGGAAGCAGCCGCACCGAGCCATAAAAGATCTGAATTGACATTTCCACCAGCGATGACTCTCTCAGGCAATCTCTTGGCAGACGCGGATACTTGAAGACCACACATCCATCAAGTTTGATGTACCAAATGCAATCGTTCGTGACACTGAAGTATGTACAGTGGAACAAAATATGCAGATGAGGTAGTTCTCGGGTATAAAATCTCTTGCCGTACATTTCATTCAAAACTTTTGAAAAGCAATATCTGAAACCGCAGTGACTAATTACACATTACAGTGACACAGTAAGCAGTATAAAGAAAATCCGGTTGAAATGCAGAGTTGTGCGTTTCCTTGTTCAGGTGACTTCGCAATCATCTGCACGTTTCAATCCATCCCGGAGGGTTCACTAACGGCATCAATGCTTGTACCGGGACCGGTTCATTTGCACTAAGTAATGTCCATCACGGATCCCCAGTTCCCACGAACACGTACATTCATTACAACATTCCCATCTCTTATAACAAGACGGAATTAATAGGCTGTCAGCCTAATTCTCTAATCCAATTTGCTTACAATACCCCATTATGCTTACTCCATACACGCGGCTAAATCACCCTACAGGAGAGTCAAAAGTAGAACACCCAAAACGGATGGGTGTACGAGTCCCTATTCCCGAGCATCGTCCGCTGCAGGTCTCTCTCGCCGGCAAAGGAGACCTGCAGCGGGAGGCGAAGGATGCGCCACAAAGGAGGTGCGCTCGGAGAGCACAGAAGCTTTCCCGGACCCCGCCCACCCTGCGCCCTCCCTTTCACAGACCTCCACCCCCCCACCGGCCGGCCTGGCGGCTCCCCTCGGGCATGTGCGCTACGCGTGGGTGGAGCGACCGCACAGCACGGGGCGGCGCGGGGAGGCGCGGGGCGGTGCGGGGCGGCGCGGTGCGGGGCGGCGCGGTGCGGGGCGGCGCGGGACGGGGCGAGGCCGGTCGGGCGGTGCGGGGGCGGCGCGGGGCGGGCGGGGCGGCGCGGGGCGCGCGGCGGCGCGCGGCGCGGGGCGGCGCGGGGCGGCGCGGGGCGGCGCGGGGCGGCGCGGGGCGGCGCGGGGCGGCGCGGGGCGGCGCGGGGCGGCGCGGGGCGGCGCGAGGCGGCGCGGGGCGGCGCGGGGCGGCGCGGGGCGGCGCGGGGCGGCGCGGGGCGGCGCGGGGCGGCGCGGGGCGGCGCGGGGCGGCGCGGGGCGGCGCGGGGCGGCGCGGGGCGGCGCGGGGCGGCGCGGGGCGGCGCGGCCGGCCCGCTGCAAATAACGCCTCAATGGTTTCGCCGACGCGGACGCACACATCTTCGCGAAACGCCACATGACAGGCACGGTTTGTCCACAATGCCCTTTGTTGAGGAAGGACTGGAATGCCTTTGACGATATTTCGAAAATACCTGCCGGTGCTTTTGGAAGTTGCTGGGAAAAGAAACGAGAGGAGATTCACATTAACGTGGGGAGGTTAGCATGCCTCTGAAGCTAGCAAGGGGAGGTAGGAATGAAAACGTGTACTCGGGTTTTAACAGCAAAGAGAATTTATTAGGAGGCTTCTAAGATTTACAAAAGAGATGGTCAACAACACCAGAAGAATGAAAGAATTATCGCTAGAATTGTACGCATGTATGGCAGCAAATGCGAGTACGCAACCATGGTAGTACCCGAGAAAATGTTCTGACTGGTGCACGTCTATATTATAAACAACGTATGGATGTGTTATCAATTCAGATTTCTTGAAAATGACGCCGTATTCCCGTCCTATCAATTCAAAAAATATTAAAAAAATAATTGAGATTTTAATGCATCTAAATCAGATAAAGAAACCAGTGTTTCAAGAAAGCCGCTTCCAAGCAATTTTATTATCACAACGCGCTAAAAAATGTTATTCATCTGTGAAACAAAAACGATGGAAATTCTGCAGATGAACATGAGTTTTTTACCGTTGCAAAAACTTCAACTCCATCTTCCATTTTTTGTGATACAAGCATTTATTAAGACAGTATCTTATATTAAATTGTGTGTATTTATACATTTTTAAAGCTTAACTAATGGTCGCCGCGAAAAATGCAGCAAGGTGTAACTAACAATTAACACGTAATAAATGATATAAAAAAGACATGTTTGCCTATACCTAAATTAGGCACTAAAAGGAATTTTTCTTTCCTTTTTTTTTATACATTGCTAGAGTTGTCAATGTACTAACCTCGTCAATTAAGCAGCATTTTACGCGACATTCTTGTGAGGGAGCACCATGGCCCGTTTAAAATGTGCATGCGACTGGCCCCAGTAAGAAGCCAAGGCATTTTCATGTCAACCGCGAATCACAGTGCTCAAACGGGCGTGAAATGCGCCATTGAGCGGCGCGAATTACTTGTTTGGAGCGCGTGTCAATGGCACACTTCTCCGCAATCGCGCCGCAGCCGGGGGACGCGCTTGCCCAAGTGCGAGCCAGGCGGCGCGGCCGTGAGCGCTCATTGACAGCGAGAGCAAGTGCTCCGCATCACGTGCAACTTCTTTCGCCACGCCGCGAACAGCGGAGGTTGAGAAAGGGCGCGCCCGGCAAGGATAGACAGGCCAAACGAGGGCGAGGGAGAGGGCGAGGGGACAGGGCGAGGGGACAGGGCGAGGGGACAGGGCGAGGGGACAGGGCGAGGGGACAGGGCGAGGGGACAGGGCGAGGGGACAGGGCGAGGGGACAGGGCGAGGGGACAGGGCGAGGGGACAGGGCGAGGGGACAGGGCGAGGGACAGGGCGAGGGACAGGGCGAGGGACAGGGAGGGCAAAGGTGGCGGTGAAATACATCTTGTAGTTCAACAACTTTTAGATTACAAAAAAAATGTGTGGGCCCGGTGGCCGAGATCGCTAAGGCAGTAGTGTCGTAGTGATTTCAGACCGAATGGTCGCGGGTTCGAGTCCCGCCTCGGGCATGGTTGTGTTTGTGTTCGTCCTTTCACCCCTTGTCATCACCATTTCGATTCATCTTCGTAGTTACCATACCGTTAACTTCAACAGTGGTCGCTAATGGCCTAGACGTTGATGCGACCTTAAATAACATTTAAAAAAGTGTACGAATAATAAGCAAATCCCACCCACGTGATTCTCGTAAATCTCTCTTCATTAATCCAGGAATTTTACCATTACATTGTCTGTTGATTGACAAATCAGTGGTTTTAGTCAAAAATTATTTAAGGGCGGGAATATATATTTGTACATTATTTTACAACACCCTGTCAGATGACATTAAACGATTAAATTTGATAGAAAAGTTTAAACCCCAAGTAAAGTCGTTTCTGCTGCATAACTGTTTCTATACAATTAGAGATTATACTGAGTATCAAGAGGAAAGTAGTATTAGCTTTAATAGTAATATTTAATGTATTATTTACCCTTTGAACTGTACAATTCTAAACAACCTGTAACAAGTATTGTAGCGCAACTTCTGGGTCAATGACGCCCATCTGGATCAGGTTTTTCGTCCAGTTTCCCTGATCCTTTGAGCAAATACTGCGATGGCCTCATGTTTTGCTTTTGGGCATAAATGTAATTTCATTACTTGTGCACGTCTTCTAGAAGTCAGTGGGAAATACAGTTATTCAAATTATCGTTCTCGCGGTAGGAAGTATTATTCCTTCACCAAGGACATGAGGGATAAGAGCCGAAATTTATTGCAGATTTACCTTTGAAAATAGTTTTTATTACATTGGAGCGAATATTTTGTTAACAATTTTTGCAACAACCGCTCATTTTCTTTCTGTATTCAAAATTCAAGAAGTATATGGTTGAGAGTAGGGATCACAGAATTATGAAAACGTGCACCGAATTCACTTCTCCCTGTAGCACGTCACACGCAGTTTTTAACAGTATTTGACGAAAAATAAATTAAGGACGAGGCGAAGGCGAGGGGCGAAGATGTGGACGTAGGACGGGGAGAAGGCGAGGGGCGAAGAGGTGGACGAAGTATGGGGCGAAGGCGGGGGCGAAGGAGAGAACGAAGGATGGGGCGAAGGAGTGGACGAAGGACGAGGCGAAGATCAGAGGCGAAGGAGAGGACGAAGACGGGGGCGAGAACGAATCGTGAGTGCGCGGGCGGGGGCGAAGACGAGGGCAGGACGCGGGGCGCGGCGAGGTCATTAGCGGAGGCGAGGACAGGAGCGGGTAAGGGGGCGAGGGCGAGTATGAGGGCGTGGCGGAGGCGTGGACAGGAGCGGGAAAGGGGGAGAGGGCGTGGCGGAGGCGAGGACAGGAGCGGGGTCGGGAGCGAGACATAGGCAATGCGAGGGCCGCGCCGCGGGTGCCAATAGGTGAAACCTTCGTCGCGTCGAAGCCACTAGCAGCAGACACAATCGATTCACCTCCTCTCCCATGAGATATTCCACAGCAGGTCCGGCGGAAGGCACGAAATCTTAAGACGAAAGCACGAATCCGGACGAAGGCACGAAGACGGGACCCTGAGATTTCTTTGAGTGTGGAGTTACATAATATGTTTGAACCATCTGTTTATTATTAATATATATATTTATTAGTTATTTGTAAATACTTACAATTAAAAAAAACTTTTTAAAATGTTTAAATCACTTAAGCGTCTTTCCCGATATTTCTCACTCCCATATCTGCTCATGCGTTTTACTTTGTCTCGAAAGCTTCGCATGTGTACAGCAGTGTTACGATATGTTATTTGTGCTGGTAGGTCTGTCAACAACTAATTGTCCGAGGTTAAGATATTGTGAACTAATTGTATGTCATAATTCCAATTTAGCGGGTTAACTAAGAAGTATTCTATATGAAAATATACTTCTCTTTTCTGCATACTCTCCATTTAAGCAATTGACCCTTTCACAAATATACTTTTTATTACTCGCATGTTTCCTTCACTCCAAAAAAGTTTACCGCCCGTAATTCAGAGAATAGTCTTATTAAAATATAAATACGTTACTTTATCATGAACATTATTAAAGGAGTTAAAAACAGCATACGCTAAAGTATATTACATTTAAATCGAATTGGTACTTCACGTGCATGTAAAGCAACGTTTCTACACGATAAATGTCCGCATTTGGCCTATTTATCACAGTACTCCTTCTTTTAATTTAAATGAGTTCTCGTTCAAAGGATTGGCAGGATTACTCACGAAAATATAATATCGTTTACTTCTACACATTTCCATTTGTATGCAATTTAAATTAAATATCACAATAACGCGTATTCAGAGGCGGAATGACAGTATCGGAATTTAACAAATGAGACAACTCTGTTCATAATTTCCTTCACTTAAATCAATTTAAAAATATGGTAGCCATACACTTGTTATTTGTAGGAAAACGTCAAATATACACACGTCAAAAACTTAAATATCTTTGAGTCTTATTAAAAACGATCTACTCTCACTGCACGAGAGCTCTTCCTTCATTTATCTGATGCTATCATACTAATGATATTGTAAAGCATGTGTGTGCGATGATAAGGCGGCTTTGCAACACTGTCAATAGCAAAGTCGAGCACGTAATGCGAAAGAAGTGCAGATAATGTAAACGTGTTCATCACTACCTTTTAATACATGGATCCTTCAACAACAAGGTGGAATTCTCTAAAAAGCAATTCGTCACAAGAAGTACTACATCATCCTTCATAAAACCTGGTATAACATCTGTAACAACTTAAAGTGACTTTAATCATTTGGAGTAATAAATAAATCAAATATTTAGAAAACAATGAATTCGTGTAAATCATACGGGCGTCTATTATTGATCTTCGAAGAAGCAAACTTATTTTCTTCAGTAGCTAACGAAACTGTTTACCGATCGTTCCTACAGATAAATTATAATTGTTGAAGGTGTTTGGAAAAAGAAACAGACTTCCTACAATAGCGCGAGTTTACTAGGCTCAAGCACAGGACAAAATCATGTATTAGAATCCTCTGCAAATGTACGTAACGAATGCAGCTAGCACGGCATTAATGTATCCTTCCCAATTCCTATCTGTGAAGTAACTGCATCAACATGAGCCTCCTGGAAGCAGAACGACGCAGCTCGCTTCCTTCGCGGCCTTGTTCTTCGAATTGCCCGATGCAGAGTCCGAAGACGAGACAGGCGAGAGGCACGGAAAAGAGGAGATGGCGGAGGAACACGTGAGAGACAAGACGCGACAGACTACGTGGTTGATGAAACAATAGCAAAGAGACCGGGGACGCAACAAAAAATTTATTCGCGGAGGTGGCAGCACACGTGAAGTTAACAAATGCTAGAGAAAGTAATTTTCCAAGGACAACGTAAGTAAACATTGCGGAGGATGAAATGTACTTTAATATGGTATTTGAAGTTACTACACCTTCCTCCTTTTCATCAATTCGTTTCAATTAAAAGTTTCGTTATAACGCATAAAAATCACCTCATTCGCAAAACATGGTGTACGTCAGCAAGTCCAGCCCTTCTATGGGCGGTAATCATTAAAATAAGGATGCCCGAAAATCGAGGAACTTAAAAAGTAACGGACGTAAAGTGCTTACGCAGGGATGCAAAAATAACGATGCCAGGCCGAAGATAAAGAAAGAGAAGGAAAGTGCTGCACGCAAAGGGGCAGACGTAACGACGGCAGTGGAGACGAGATGAATAGCGACCGGCATCAGAGAGAGGTGACTGCAGGTGCGCCGCGCCGCGCCGCGCCGCGTCGTAACCGGGGACACGCCCACACCGGGGGCGGCGGCGAAGGCAGGGTGTGGGGGGTTGGAGTGGGTCGGAGCACAGTGGGGTGGGGCGGGGCAGGTGAGACAGGGTGGGAGCAGGTGAGGCGGGGTGGGGTGGGTGGCATGTGGAGTCGAGAGGGGCAAGTGAGGCGGGTGGGG
>BLKR01005060.1:0-19342 GCA_011170035.1 Teleogryllus occipitalis | reverse complement strand
CGGCGGCCGCCCGGAGCTGCTGCAGGCGCCGCCTTCGTGCATCGCGCCACGTGCGCTGCTAGCAGCGGTGGCGCGGCACGCGGCGTGAACACAGACCTCCGCAATACTGGACGCGAGAATTTTTTAACACACAGCTAACAAATATTAGTAAATGAAACACGCGTGAAATAAGCAGAATACACGGCAGTGGTTGAAGAAGCTGCAACACGAAACTACTACTAATTACAAGAAGAAAATGAGACTTCTGAGGTGAACATAAAAAAAAGTATTTTTTATGGATGATCTTGGCTGTTCGGGTGACGCCGCGTTGAAGACTGTGTTGCTGACGTTTCGACCATCTTTTCGTGGTCTTCCTCAGGGCTGGCCTGACCTCCCCAGAGGAAGACCACGAAAAGATGGTCGAAACGTCGGCAACACAGCCTTCGACGCGGCGTCACTCGGACAGCCGAGATCATCCACATGATTCCGGCCGCGGAAGCCTACGACTTCAAGTATTTTTTATGTTTAGGATGTGTGAAAGCTAGTTTCCAATTCATTGATCTATGTTGAAGTACTTGAATAGCAGTCCCACGAGTCTAGCCAATCCAGTTACGCACTGTCTATTTTGGGGCGAAATACATTAGAAATTTCGCGTTTGGTTGGACGGTTGTATGAATAATTGCATGCATGCCGGACGATGCGAGTTAATCGCGAAATACGAATTGTCCCCGGCGACGCGGAAATGCGCGAACGGAGTGAATCAATTGGTCGCATCAAATCGGCGTTTTTTTAACAAGCAGCAAACTTAAAACCAAATACAGTAACAGTAGCGAGTAACTCTTTGTATTATAATCTATATACTCCACACATTCCATTTATCAGAATGCTTTACCCAGTTTAGAAACAGACAAACAAATACTAATACTACTACTAATAATAATAAACCATAATAACAATAAAATATTAATACTAATAATAATAATAAACAATAATAACAATAAAATAATAATAATAATAATAATAATAATAACAATAGTCGGTCCGGAGGCAGAGATCGCTAAGGCGGTAGTGTCGTAGTGATCTCGGACCAAAGAGTCGCGGGTTCGAGTCCCGCCTCGGACATGGTTGTATTTGTGTTCATCCGTTTGTGTGTGCCGTCCATTCATCCTTCATTATCATTCCATCTTCCATCCCTCCAGGACTAACAACCCTCGGGTATAAAAATCGTATTCAGCGTAATGCTGATCCCCTGATTTGTTACATGCAAGACTTGCAACGTGATAAAAATGATACTGAGCCCGTGCAAGTGCATATCCTGCGTGGTCCAAGATGGGTTATTAATATAGTCGGTGATGTAACAGCGCAAGGCGGCCTCTGGTCTTGAAAGACTCATTTCAGATCATGGAGACGGGACATCGGGATGAAGCATCAAGCCATGCACTCCCGCGGGACCTCCCCTCTACTCCCGCTGGGACCGGGAATCGACTCAGGTTGCACCTGTGTGGTATCTGTGGAGGGCGGCAGGGTTTTTTTCTCGGGGTCCTCCCGTTTTCCGAAACTCCACTTCACCACCACTCAATTATTACTCACTTCATAATCACTTGTCCATCAAAATCGTTCACACGTTCCATGCACAGCCGTACGATTTACGCACTGGCATCGCAATCCAAAACAGTCCATTGGCTGGTCGCAAGAGCGAGGAGGGAAAAGATGGCACGCACGCATCCAGAAACGATCCACGAGAGGTGCACACAAGCCGGAATGGAAGTGCGCTGAGCAGTCGCGGGCCCGGTGGGTGCGCCTGCCGTCATCGCGCCATCACTCGCCAGGTGATTACCAGCGACGTTTGCTCAGGGCATCAACTGATGGCACTGCTGTGCCACTGTCCGGGACGTCCCAGGGCTCGAGTCCCGACGGTGGCAAGATTTTCGACACTAGCTACATTGCTAGGCCGAATTCAGCAGAGTCTGGAGGAGACTTCTAGCGGCCGGCTGTTCTGATCGGTAGTTTTGCCTGGTTTCTCCGAACAACACCAGCCAAATGCCGGAGCAGTACTCTAACAAATGGACCACGGACCGCGTGAACTTTCCTTCCTCTTTCTTGTCCTATCCCCACCTCTTACACACATACTTACACTAACATGCACTACACTACCACACATGCCGGGAGACCAGTCGGGAAATTAGAGCTTGTCCCGGCTGGGGCGGTGCCACGTTGGTGGGAGACACCTGGTTGGGGAAAGTCCCTGCACGCGGACGTAGGTCGGTGCCAGATGTCATTATCCAGCTGGGAAAGATCACTGCCTCATCCCAAGAACTACACTTCCGGGACTAATGACCTTAACTGTTGACGCGCACAAAATCACAAATCGTTCGCCAAGTGATTACACCCTCGTGAACGCGCTCTACTGTGTTGAACTGGAGCAGCCCGGCTTCCTCCCGCACTTCAGCCAAGCACTACCGGGAGGCTGACGTTCTCCCGTGAGAATCGTGGGTATATCGTCTGTATAATACAGTCGAATCCGGTTATTGTGAACATCTGGAGACCAAGATGTTTGGTTCACTATATTAGAGGTTCACTATTTCCGATGGTGTCAAAATTAAATAGAATTTTTCAACAATGATCGACTTTATTAATATAGAGAAACAGCAAAACGCATTAACAGCATGGACTGAAAATGTCAATATCTTTATTTGTCCTTAAAAAAAGTCAATTATTTTCGATTGTTTGCTTCGTACATTTTTCATTAGTAATTTCTCTAGATCCTTCTCCAGAGTTCGTGCTCTCTTCATACTTGATTCTGCCTTGTCATCTGTCTAAGTATCGTAATGTAGTCTTGACATAATGCAGGAAATTCGAGAAATATTTTTCTGCACACTTTCAGATTCTTTATGAAGAACTTCACAATGGCTTTACATTTCTGGGCAATTGGATAACAAGATATGATCCATCTCGATACATTATTCATGAAGTTTGATCAGGATTTCATCAATTCAAATTAAAGAATCACCGAGCGCTCTTCATTTGTTCTGAACTTGAAGTAAATTGATTAATCCTTTTCCAATAGTTCAATAATCTTGATGATGTGTGTTTTAGTAGGAAAAGAAAATTTGTACATGGGATTAATTCTAAAATGAAATTTTGAAGATATAAATCATTCTCTCACGCAGTGCTAAAATTGTAAAACGTACGGCAGATTCCAAGCGACTTTATAAATATTGAGTATGATATATCCCATTATAAACTTTGAATCATAATCTGAGGAGGAAAATTCACTCTTGATAATTTGTATTGATAGTAATTAATTAATAATTTAATTAATAATTTGTAATAATTTGTATTAATAGTGAGCAAGTATTAATAACTACCAAGACCTTCCAGTCGGGGAACAATGAAATTTAAATAAGTTGAATATGTTTTGTCAAAATAATATACGCTAATTGAACATCAATACAGTTTGATTTTTCCAGAATTTAAAAGACACGTCGTCATTTCCTAACACTTGTCTTCAAACCACTCTCTATTTGAAATAAGATTTTAAAATGTATGTATCACGTTCCAGAAATTCCCTCACCACCTCCTCCTGCTCAAAAGGAAATCCATGGTAAGTTAATAGCGAAGTCTACTGCGCACGTGTTGAGGACTAACTATGATTTAGTTAGATGATAACATTTTTCTTTAAAAATGTAACTTTTCAGTTGTATAGTTTCCGCTGAAGAGCCTGGACGCCTCCAAGTATATGCAGAATAATTTTACACGCCCTACATTTCTTGTTCTTCACCCTTCACTGCAAACAAAGCACTGTTTTTTACTTGTTCCTCTAACTTTGTTGTTTGAATAGGTCAACGGTCATTCCACTGATCTATCATGAAGGTTCTGTCCAGCTGTTTGTTAGAGCATGACAAACAACGCGTTGACAGAATATCGAGAGACGCCGACATGATCTTAACAAATAATCGAATTCAGTAACGACGTAATGCGCGGAACAGCAGTTTGTCAACAAACATGGGGTGATTATTAAAGAGAACTTGATGCACACCATCAATTGGGAAGGTCCTGAGCGCTGAAGAAGATTGTGCATCAAATTTCAACAACCTCTCGCTTTTGATGTATGAAAATTCTGACAAGAATATAAATTAACAGCCGCAACATTTCTTTTCCTATAAACGTAACTTTAAGAATAACAATCTATAATGAATGAATGATAAACTGTAATGAACGAATGATTGTCGATGGATAAGCCATCTAAAGTTGTTCATAATAATTTTGGTCAAGACCACGACTCTATTTCTTTTATTTGGAATGCTGCCAACGACAACTCACCAATAAACCTATAGTATTCAAATTCTTCGAGAAGATACTTTCGTTTAAAAAGTAGTAGCGTTTTATTCATTGACGAAACTTCAGTTATCGTTAGAAACATCCGAGCAGAAGTTTTGAATCCGGTTTTGCAGCACGAGTACACAACAATAACGTCGAAGAAAATATATGCTGTGGAACGACACGTCTCCGTATGTTCTTCCTCCATTCTTGCGTTTTATTCTCAAATGTGCGTGCCAGGGATGTATAAAAAAAAACATGCGCCGGGGCAGCCCGGCAACCTCAATGCCCATCGGCTGTTTCTTTTGTGCCCTGGTCAAGAGCGGACCCTGGAATACTTCCGCCTATTTTTGTTGCCGGCTCGGCCGCCCTGCCAAAAAGCCGGGCCCGCGGCCGACGCCCACCGCTGATCAGCCTCCCGGCGCAGGCGAGTGCCTAGGCCCACAGACTTTACATCACACAGTGCCGTTGAAGATTTGCTGGGATTTTGACGTACTACCTTCCCGAAAGGCCCTCGCGGTTTGAGTTTATTGGTCAGCGTGCTCTTTTTTTTAAAGTTTTTTGTTTGTTTTTTGTTTTGTTTTGTTTTTTCGGGGGGGGGGGCATTACTTGAAAGCTGACAATTAAAGAACTTTAACGCCAATAAACCGTTTTATCGTCCGTTGTTTTTTGACGTTTTGGTTGGTTCTTATTATCATCAGATTATTTCTCAACTACATCGTCTATTGTACGTATGATTACACTTACAGAAAACGACGCGCTTATAGTCATGGCAACATTAATATTGGAAAAGTATGCAGCATGCATCAGATGCGAAGTAGAACTCCCTGCACCCCGCGCTCCGAGATGTGATGCAAACTTACGCGTGTACATTAACGATATGAAGTACACGTTAGTGCAAGAAGTACGTTCGCAACCTAATCCTATATTTGAAGTCTCGGCATCACTTCACGAGCTACAACCAACTCGTACAACAAGCTCGCTTTGTGCCTTTAACCCTGATTCAGTGGATGTCTACAGTAAGCTTCGGCGTTGGTAATAAGAATGTTCGCTTTTCCACGTACTCTTACTCACATTCGAACCACAATGCAGCAGCGGGCACTACTATGCTCGCAATTTTTCTTGATCCTCGAGCTCCCTAGTCCTCGCTCAGCCCGGCTTAGCACGGCCCGGTAGAAAATATCCACTCGGCTCCACTCGGAACGTCACGGCTCAGTTTGCAGTGCTGCCCACCTTCTTCCTTTCCATTGCGGACTTCCTAGTTTTCGGTCTCTCTTTCTATCGACCTGTGCGTACCATATTCCTTGTTGTTACCCAATTATTTCTATAACTATTAATCATTTCTTCAGAATTAAAAAAATCTTCCTTTGTTTCTCATAGCTATCTAGTCCAAGACGAGTTATTACGCCGAGGTTTCTGTCAATAAAGTTGACAGCCCCGCACTGTCGTGACGTAGACAGAACCCGCCTCTCCCCGCTGTGGAGTATCAAGAAAAAGTGCGCGATTAGTAGTTGACACTTTTGAACACATCTGACTTACTTTCGACGAAGTATCAATATGAACCTCTATCTTTCGATGACCCCAAATTGCACGGTGACAATCATTTATACATTGTTATTACAACAACCAAAGCCTCTGTTGACATTCCTTTTAAAAAATAACAATTTGTAAAATGCGCAGTACAGTATAATCTACAGATGATAAGATGAATTTCTATGAATTTAGTTTCACATTTTTCGGGCTATTTTGAAAACAGTGATGAAAATTCTTATTTAAAACGAAATTAAAGATTTATTGTACTGAGCCACGCGAGAGTTTCAGAATAGCAGTGGTTCATATCTACCATTAGAGATGAAGAAACTTACTTTAATACAACCTCGTAAAATCCGTGTTTCGAAGGAAAAATATTGCATTCACTTTATTCCCTTTATCCTTGAAATCACTTTCAACATACTATGGAACGTAACCTTTAACTAGTTCCTTCTTCCAGATGATAGAATTAATGGATCCAAATACCATACCTGAACGCAAATGGAGTGAGTTCAGTGAATGAAGCAATATGAGGGTGAATGAGAAGAAGGCGTTCACGGAGCTAAGAGAAACAAGTATTGGTTAGAAGATGAAGTCTGAAATTCTGAAATTATCCCATTAAAATTTCCATACTGTTCAGTTAGTCTCATCGAAATCGTTCGACAGGAGTACTTTAAAAAAAACATGTACGCTGATGAGGAAATGATTATCGAACTTCGTGCAAAGAAGCAGTAAAGAAACGCTGTGTCAGACACAATTGACTAAATTTGTGTGACAAGTCACATAACCTGGCGGATGAAATAAATACAGGCTTCTTTATACCCCCGTGAAGTTGACCAAAAACTAAATAAATAAAAAATTAAAATTAAAAAACAACAGAAAAACAAACAAAACAAAATTCTGTTAGAAGGTTTTCGAGTGGAAGAACCTTCGAGTTGAATTTTTTTTTTTATTTTTTTAATTTGTTGCGTCCATTTTGACGCAACGCGTCTCGAAGACCCTTACGGGTCGTTGAGCGCTTTGCGCTGTGGAGTAATCCTCCGTTACTTTGCGCGCTTTTTGGAGTAATTCTCCATTATCACTGTCAGGTCGCGTCACGTCGCAGTCAGTTGTCAAGAGGACCGCCAGGTAGCATCTCCGCGTACGCGCCTCCTACTACGCGCTCCTGCGTCACTACCCAGCGGCCAGAATTGGGAAGGAGTAAGGATAGGGGCAGGGTTTAGGACACTTCACAAGGGTTGGACTAGCCCTTGTGAAGCAGCCAAACTCGTTTTGTTGGAACAAATTTCACATGAGATTCGACGGGAATCGAACCCGGACCTCAGTGGTGAAAGGCTTGCGACTTTGCAATGAGCCACGAGTACAGAATTATCTTCGTCAGGCGTGAAACTTAAGGAATCGCCCCCATACTACATGTACTTACGTTTTCGTGTTTGAAGAAGCACAGCATCTTGAGCTCGCGGAACACGCGCTTGGACGAGACGAGCGACTGGAAGACGTTGGGGAGCTTCTTGAGCGCCACCCGCCGGCCGTCGCGGGGGTCCGTGACGGCCCTGCAGACACGACAAAGCAATGCGTGAGACAGGGCGCTCCAGCACAGAACATCATCAAACATGGGGGTGGCCACACTCCTCGAATATTCGGTCGTCACCTCGTCAACCACCTTTACCAGCTTGTGATATTTTCGGTGGTCACCTTCTCAACCAGCTTTACCACCTCGAAATATTTGGTGGTCACCTTGCCAATTCATACATCTAAACCGAAATAACCAACAATTAACGTTCACAATAGGAAGTATTCCAAGATTTGCGTCTAGTTACGTAATTAAGAGTAGAAATTGTATATTCAAGTGAATTTAACGAAATGATTTCCCAGGGAAGAAAAAGTTTGAAGTTCTTTCTTAGCTTAGCTGCATTAACAAGTGTCATATTCTAAATTACCAATAATTTGTATGAAAACCATGAATATTCAAGGCATATCAAGTACTTGCAATTATGATGTCAAGCAATTTTTAGCACCTTTTATGTCTTACCCATCCGTCAAATCTTTCAAGCTTATCTTTAACTACACTACGCTCTCTAATTTTAAGTTAATACGTCATCGGAACTGATAACATAATGAATGAAGTTACAGAAGCTCGCGAATGAAACAAAACTGACATGCAAGTCCAAATATAGGAAATGAATACAAGAGCGCTAAAAAATTGTACCAATTCTACATTTTAAAAAATTGATAATATTTCAGCCATTAGTTGAAAAGAAAAGACAAAATATTCGATGATTCTTCTATATATTTTCAACTTAATTTGTAAGGAAAAAAAATCAGCTGTTACTCTTTTCCCTGGCGACGAAACAAGACAATAAATTGAGAGTGAACACATGAGTAGAAGGGAGAAAATAAACAGAGAAATTTTTAAAACACTCATGGGCACAGTATTACTCCAAAAGTCAAATAAATGGACAATCATGAGCAAATATGCTAATACTACAACAATTCAGTAGTTACGAACACCAGACCCCTACATAATTAATTTCTTACAACTGTTCTGCACTCACTGAAGCTCAACGAGTTGAAAGAAAAGATAAGAGTAAAATAGCTTCATAGTCTAAGGAATTGCACAAAAAATCCCGCCCGAAAAAAGATGGAGGATATAAATATATTTAATAACATTTTAAACACTACAGGTACATGAAGAGCTGTTAACGCTTTAGGTTTAAAGAATGAACTAAAAAGAACCATATTTTAGCCATCATCGTCTGGTCGGTGCAAAGAAAATTTCCGCATGTCGTCGCTACGAACGGGATGAAGACCAGATGCACCGCCCGCCCTCCGTCTCGTGCACCCGTGTAAACAGGCGAGGCGAGCAATGCCCCCGCAGTGTCACATCTCTATACACTGAGAGTCTTAGTACATCGATGTTTCATGCCTTTAAACATTTATTGAAAAATGTTTAAATACAAAATAAACTATAAATATAATGAACTCATATTCCCTCCTGCCGCTTCTTTTCTATACAATTTTCAAAGGTGAAATAAACATGTACCTATAAATACTTCCTTCTACGCCAACTTCCTTTTGGACGTTCGCGGCAGAACAGCAGATGTTTCATATTGTGTCAGTTCCGTGAAACCCCCAGTCAACATAGCAGAAGCTATATGGACTTCTATCCCCTCCCCGCCATCTCCAATGTTAACAGCCTTTGAAAAAATTCGGCAGGATTTTCGATTATGAAAAACAACTGTTTCAGTGGATTAATAAGTGTGAGCAGTAATTTGATTAGTGCGCTTCAAAAATGCAGTAAAGAACGGGAAATTTATTTTTAACACCTGTTAACTAGTACTATACTGCAAACATACCTCTGTTGGCTGAGTACGAAGCACGCATTTCTATACTGCACTCTGCAATTAGGCATGTTCGATTAAAAAAAAATTCCTTTCTTAGTTAGCCCTCCAGTTTTACTCGTACAACCATTTAAAACCATTTTCAAAAATGTCAAGTCAATTTCTATAAACTGAAGTTTCTACAAACATACTATTCGACTGTCAACTTCGATGTACGACTGCATCTGCTACCACACACGAAGGCTCAGTTAGGCGGCGCCGCACCACACCGCAAAAATACTCCGCGCGATTATCTCATGACAGCGTAATGACGCGCGCGCTTTATTATCGTCGTAAAGCGCGGCGAGACAATAACGCTCGAGGATAACAAGGTCCGACTCGGCTGGCGATCTCTCGGATGCAGTGGCGTGCGAGCCCCTCCCCCGATCGCAAAACTGCGCGAAGCAAGTCTTCGAGACAACGTCCCCTTCCGTCTTCATCGAGCTCAAAGTTGTTGATTTTTTGTTTTTTGTAGCGTTTTACTTTCTCATACGTACGTATACACGGATTAAAATTCGTAATATAGAGAAAGTTGTGTAATGCAAAAAAATAAATAAATAAATAAAAAAATTAAAAAAGGCGGATTTTCGGCAAAAAAAAAATTTCATTGTCGAGCCCTGATTACGAAAAAGAGGATAAATCTAGTTGCTAAATTAAGAAAAAAATCCTCTAATACGTGGTGTAACCAGAATCGCTTTTTTGTGGATCGTTGATACCGAAAAGTCAATAGACACAAAAACTTCCGTCCGCTCGTAAACACTACTAGCGCCTAAAGCATATGTAGGATTTTTTTCCAAACTGAAGAAGCCTCTGTCCATGTGGCTCTAGCTTTCTTATTTTTTGTTTTTGTTGTTTTGTTTCTTTTTGGTTCTGAACGGATTAAATTTCTCAAGTGGCTAAAGCGGTATGAAGGCTCAGAAATTATTACGACAAAGTAATATCACTAAACGCAGTAAGAATTAGCTAAGTCTCGACACAAAACCTTTGCCTTTGCCACATTTTGCCTACATTTGAAGTACAATTTGTTAACGAGTACAACATCCATGTTCATAAATAAGTAATTGGTGTTATTTGGGGAGAACCACATTAGGTATGAGTGGATCCTTCACCTGCTTTGCGAAATGAAGATCGATTGAACATATTTCTTTTACATTCGAAATTTCACTTGACATGTGAATTGAGAGTTCACATAGCGATGCATTAGTAAGTTGAAGTGCGCGTATTTGGTGATCAGCTTGTTTGCATTTCTCCTTCCCATTGTAGTAAGTATCTCCTGCCCAGATTTAAATGAAAAGTCCCGGAGATAAGAAGTTGTGATTCCCAGGAGGAACTCCAAAAATTGCACCTTACGATAGGAGACATTCAGGGATCGGGTGCACTAAATTCTCAAACGCAGAAAAAAGGAAAATTCAAAATACTCCATAAATGTTCTATAGGGAAAGCGAAGCTGGGAGTATCAAAATTACCGCCAAAATTAGAGTTCCCGAAATTCGGTATACGCGAGACAATTTTTACCTTTATTGACAAGTGATAAGTTCCAATAAAGTGTGATATATTCACTTCAAATATGCCGACTGCAGAATAAGGAATTACTGCTGCTTACATCGCTTAGCGCCTTCTAGATCTTTGCAACTCGAACATGACTGAAGGAATATTTGGGCGTAAAGTCTCGATTAATGTTTTAGAATTATAGTTCGGAAAACTCGCGCCCATACTTTCCATACATTATTGTTATTAATAGGTAGTCATTAATTTTCCTCTGAACACAATTTTTGCCCCCGCAGTTTAGCTCATTACTCGAAGTGCTCACATTTCATGACTCGACCCCGGTTTCAATTCCCGGTCAGGCAAGATTATAATGTGCGTTATCTTTGCAATGCCCCAGTAAATGTTAAGTATGTGACGATGAGATAACTCACTTCTCAGGAAGAGAAGACCAGAATACGGCGTGGAGATGTCTTCGTGCCGTGGAAGCCGGGATGCTGCTGGTAGGCCATGGGCCGTAGGCGGGGTGTCGGGCCCAGTACAGACAGACCGACCGACCTTCCCGAAATACAAGTAATGGAGGGATGATCATTTGAAATAAAATATCTAACATTTATCTCACAAATATGCAGATATCTAACATGGACGATTTGAGGACCGCAAAAGAACTTTTCCCCGAATTATTTTTCACGCGGGCCAGTACAGACCGTTTTTACCACGTTTTGCCCCTTTCGTAGTTTGGGGAGTCCTTCTAGATTGAGGAACGCACGGGACACAAAGCTCTGCGAGGCGGTGACCGACGTAAACAGACAGCAGTGCTGCAGTCAACATGGACTAAGTGTGGCAATTTGGCTTCGTCGGGCGGCGTTTGGGCCACCGCGACCGGCCGGTTTCCCGCGCGCGCGGGGGCGGCAGCGGCCGAGGCGGCGGCGGCAGAGGCGCCAGGGAGGCCTCCCGGATCAATCCGGCGGAGGCCGGGCGCGGGCGCCAGCGCCGCGTGGGAGCGCCGCGAGGGACGGGGCGGGGCCAGGCGGAGCAGGGCGGGGCGATGCGGGCCGCGGCGGCAGGAAAGGGCGGGCGCGCGGGCGGGCGCGGGAGGGCAGCGGCGGACGCGGATGCAAGTGCGATCGTCGCTCGCGCAAAAATAATGCGCGCCCTCCGCCGCCGCGGCGACGCGCGGCGGGGGCGGGGCGCCGCCGGGGGGCGGGGCGGGCGGCTCGGCGCATCGATCCAAGGGGAGCGCGCGGCGCGGGTGGGGCTGGGTGGGGGAGGAGGCGGCGCCCGCTGCGGCCGGAGGGAAGCGCCTCGGGCGGCGAGGGTGGCAGGGACCGCCCGGGGCGATTGCGGCGGGGGCTGCAAGTGGCGCGGGCGGCGGGGGCGGCGCCGGAGGCGCGAACGGCTCCAGCCGAGAGGGCGACGGAGACGCCAGCAGACGGTGAGCGAACGGCGGGCGGGACGAGTGACGAAGTCGAGGGGCCGCGTGCGGGCTGCGTCGGCAGGGGCAGCGAGCCATATCTGACGGAGTGTCCCTGTCGCGCTCCGCGCCGAGCCCCATCGCGCAGCGCCTCTCGTCCGCAGGCGCCGCGCCGCCGCTAACGAAGTGCGCGCGAACCCCGGCCGGTCGGCTGAGCGAGCGAGTGCTCCGCTGGGCGCCGCGCCACTGACGTCAATGTCTCCGAGAGCGGGCGGAGGTCGCGCGCCGGCACGAGGCTGTCGGGCCCGCTGCCACGCGCGCTCCCGCTCCCGCTCCCGGTCGCACTTCCACTTGCCCTCGGCGCCGCGCCGCCCGCCCCTTGCTAAATATTACCGACTTGGCGCCGCCGCTTCCAAACGCACTGCTCTTCTCCCGACGGCATCGCATTTTGTGACGAATTATCTTCATTACGGAATTCCAAAGTATCACCCGTTTTCTGAAGGTACACGCTTTTCGGCGAGGAGAGACGACAGAGATAACAAAGAAATAATATATACGTCCAACTCTTAATAAAAATGACAAAAGTGATACTAATAACTATTGTATAATAATACACAAAGACATTAGCCGAGAGACGTGGTCCCACATGAACATGACCGAAAAGCCAGTCAATTGGAAAGGCTTTGTTCTAGATACTCATCTGCGTCATCAATTTTATTTGGAAAAAAAGAAAAAAAAACTCAATCCGGCATCTTTCATCAGAGAGTAAAGACCAAATGAATTGTGTAAGTCATATTTTTACACCAACATCGTAATTTTTACATAAACTGGAAACTGTCAGAAATTTACGCATCACTTTAATGTAAATTACATTAAAGTAATTATCATGAATGCACATTAAATTTAATGTACAATGTATATTAGAATGCAAGAGTCAAAACTTTATGGTCATATCAGGAAGATTTGAAAGAATGATCTTCATGGACTGATGATTATTAATGTACGTTACGAATGATGAGAAGCTGGTGAAACGGTAGAACCTCTACATTAAACCTACACTGATTTTAGCTTATGTATTAAATTTAATGTACAAATATATAGAGCTTCTTAATGTACAAGGTTACATTAAGTTTCATGTACAATACATTAATCTACATTAGATTTAATGACATTTCTGACAAGTAATCATTTACACGACGAGAGTAAGATCCCCTTAATTTCGGCGCAAGACCATCTAGTGCCCAGCGCAACGATCTCTCAATGTCCTCTTCTCACGTAGGCAGCGGCGCCGGCCTTTCTCCGCCACGCACCGCCGCCGCCGCCGCCGCCGCCGCCGCCGCCGCCGCCGCCGTCGTCGTCGCGCCGCGCCGCGATGTTACGATGCGACTTCCGTCAGGTGGCAGAGATTTATCGGTCGAGGAGGAGAGTGTTTTGCTGCCGCGCGATCGGGAGCGGCGGCAGCTGCCCTGGCGCGTGGCCGTAATGACCGACGGGGCGCTGGGCGGCGCGGCGCGGCGCGGCGCGGCGCGGCGCGGCGCGCTCTCTCAGCTTTCTGCACCTGCCGCTGGGCCGCGCCGCGCCTCGTCGCGCCCACTCGAGGCGACTCGAGCGCCCGTAAAGAACTGCTTACGGAAGGGGGCGGGGCATCGAGACGCATGGGGGCGCGCCATCCCGTCATATTTCTGGAGTCCACAAGTACAGGCACACTACGTCCAATAAAATACTACTATTTACCAATTAAATAAATCAATTTTTGAAAAAAATTTATGTTGAAAACAGTAAACATTTTTTTGTGATGTTTGGGAGGGAGACAAGCTACATTTAGTGTTCAGTAGCGAAGAAAAACCCACGTCCGTTTCAGCATGTGGTCAATAGATGAAAGGGAATTAGACGAAAAGTATGACAAAGATAAGTTAGAGTAATTTACTTTTAGAATGTATTAGTGTGATATATCTGGATTGACCGAAAGGGTAGCGGGTCTGATCCAACGTTTTTCTTTCCCCTCTAATCAATTCACGGCGAAAGCAGAAGTAGTTCCTTAAACAACGGGTCTCGGACTGTAGGCGAATCTTGTATCTCCCTCTCTCCATCTTCAAATCGGGGTGATGCACTTAACTTAACCTCATATGGGCGATGGCTCGATTTCATAACACCACGGCAGTAATGGTTTGTGGTAATCTCTCAACGCTAAGCGACAGTTAATATATTTTACAAATATTACATTGGAGGTATGTCGTTACATACTACATACGTAAAAGTAATTTTGATGACACATTTAAGAGCACTTCATTTTATTCAGTAAATTTTTTTGCTTTGTAGATTCCACCTTTTCGTAAATTATGCAAGAGCAATAGAACCGACTGATACTGACATACAACAATACCACTATTTTCTTACTGGGGACAAGAAGAAAAAAAAACTGTCCCTAACTACCCAAAAGCATGTAAAATTGCCTAGTAATCAACCATTTCGTTAATTTAATTTCACAATCACCGGGTAAGAAAGCAGAAGAAGTACAAAATACTTGAAGGTCTGCGTCCATTAGCGAACATGAAGCCTGCAAGGACATTCAATTCTTCATTACGTTGCGATGAAAAACAGATGATAAAACGCTACTAATTTTCAAGGAAATTGAGAAATGAAGAAGGCTATATGCAAGTAATTTTAAACATACGAGACTCAAAAACGTAAATATTCTAGAGAGAAGAGACTACGAAAGTGAACTTTTTAGTACATAATGTCACACGGGGATTTGCTAACCAAATTTACCATTACAAATGAATTAATGGAACCGATTAAGGGGGACTGTGATCGCTTCTTTGAAATGATATCCAGTCTCTGTGCCAACAGTCGTAAATATTGTTGCTGAGTTCACTCTGTTGCATTAGATTTATCGTGGGGGCAGAAAATCATTTCTTCGCGCAGTGGTTCTCTCCCCACGTGCTGCCTGTAGCCTTCCTCTTGATATGCACCAACTAAAGGCAACAGGAAGACGTCGTGCCAAGAGTTACAACCTTGCATGTCTAAGGTGTGCGAAGATGAAAGAACAGCCATTCTTGTGTCAAGGAGGACTAGTGCTTACAAAACGTTGAGGATCGTCTCAGTATCTCGTGAGATCTGTTAACGTTCAAGCCGAACAATATTTGTGCGTAAATTAGATTAGCTAATTGTTCTTTCTATATTGATAGATTGTCGTTGTTGGGAAATGTGTTAGATGGCCATTACTGTTCATTAGATCTCTTTTAATGGATTTTTCATTACCAACGTCACATCATTTTCCTCCTATTGTGATAATAGCTACATAATTGGAAAATTAGATTTACGAGAATAAAATGACATCTAATAAAAATAACAAATTATGCATTCCATTAAAATTCCCATTAAATTTAATTTACGTTATGAGTTTTAATGCTCGCTTTATAAAATGTTACAGAAATCTGATTAATATTTATTTTTATTGATTTGAAATAATAGTGGTCTTCAAGAGATTCTTCAAACATGTCATCTATTGAATCATTCATTTAATTCCTGAAATCTTTACATTGCCCATTTGTTAGGGAAAACGATTAGACATCATGTGTTATTAGCTGAACGATGCGATTTGCTTTTAATCTAAAATAGATATGATATCCCTCCGATTCTCGGGGCAAAGTGGATCTTTTGAAGCCAATACATGTTCTTCCATATCAATAATTTTACACGCCTGCTTTTCTTCGTATTTGTCTACATCAAAACTACATCATCAAATCCCATTACTGGAAAAGAAAATTATGGTAACGACATTGAAATTAATTAATCATCTACACTTGTATAGCGTTAGACTAGCTCACGTGGTGAAAAGAAGCTTCATCACCACACGAAAACAAAACAAAGTCCTTTTTTTTTCAAAATTACACTCCCCACCCCACTGGAAACATTCCGAGAGATTATATTTCCAATTTTTACGAAAGTCTCATAACAGCGGTTCATGAAATGCAGTTAAATATAAAAGCATGTCATGGACGCTAAATAACCATACGATAAAGTCATTTTAATTATCTGTAATTTTCATTGTCTCTTGA
The DNA here is from genome assembly GCA_011170035.1 of Teleogryllus occipitalis. Taxonomy (NCBI): domain Eukaryota; kingdom Metazoa; phylum Arthropoda; class Insecta; order Orthoptera; family Gryllidae; genus Teleogryllus; species Teleogryllus occipitalis. The sequence continues at coordinate 3,173 of BLKR01005060.1, read as the reverse complement.
ACAATTCAAGCGTACTGTGAAATAGTCAATTGCTAGATGTGCAAGTGGAATCCAGATATCATTTGTGGAACTTCCATAATTTAAATCTTTCACTTTTATTGACGTGTGACAGCTCTCTCGAACAACAAAGGACTTCTCTTTTCCGCACTATTTTTTTACAACATAAAAGCAATATATAATTACGAAAATACAAATAATTCCATGTAGAAGTTACTTTGTGAAATTATGTGGCACAGAACAGAACAAACATGTACGCCTAATACATTTTCACCCACACAAAAAGAAAAACAATGCACCACAAATAATAACCATCACGCATCAAGAAAAATGACTTATTTTATTGTCATCATCATTAGTAGCAGCAGCACGGGAATTATCAGGACTCAACTGTAGTTCTATGGACTTTAAAAGTGTTTATTAGCCACACATGATCAGTGCAGTTTCCTTAAACGATTTCTCTATTCTTAATATCCTACATGACGCTAAATTACAGTCGTTCTTCAAATTTAGTAAAGCTGAATGTGCTGAACACTCTTCAGACCTAATTCTAGAGGGAAAATTCTCATGGAATTGAAATCGGGACCTCGCCATTTGTAGACGACGCTAGACTTCGAACTGAATATATTATATTAATGAAACTGATTTCTTTGCGTAAAGTAACCATTATTTTCCTGGGACATATTTACCTGATTTTTCATGATGTTCCAGAACAGTGTTTCTATTACCGCCTCCCCAATTCGCAAAATTTGTACGTTATAGTACGTACCAAAACACCGTAAAGAGTTGGGTTATATTAAAATGGTGTTATCGACGATTTTTCGGCATCTCATAATCTCTCTTATTAACATATTCTGAGAGAGAGAGAGAGAGAGAGAGAGAGAGAGAGAGAGAGAGAGGATGATTCAAAACAGTGTCCCTCTTACCAATTTTGTGTAAAAAGGACCTCTCTGTGAAAAAGACTATATGACCGAAAAAGACCGTAACAATATTTGAACTAATAAAACCGCCAAAAATAATTATGTACGAAATCATTTGAATTGTATTATGTATTTGGCGTTATTGGTAGTCCAACTTCGCCGGCCAGCTACTCGTGTCCCCCATGCCTGGGACTAGTTAAATTCCCATACTTGGGGGTAAAACTGATGATGCGAACATGATGTATTCTCTTCACCGTAACTAGCAAGATCCACCTGTTAGAGCGTTCTTCGTTACAAAGCTACGGAAACTGGGACGATTTTAAAGGAAAGCTACAACTATTTTTGCCTCGACCGGGAATCGAACCCGGGACCACAGCACGGGAAGCTAGTACGCTGCCCATGAGCCATCCCAGGGGCTATGAATAGCATTATTTCGTTTAAGAATTGTTCACAATTATTTTCGACGTCTAAGGATAATTCTCACAATTCCCTACGAGTTTTCCCGGTTCTTCCACAACGCGGCCACCCTGCAGCTCATCTTCCACCGTGGGCGGGAAGATTTCTCCGAGCACCTCCCTCGCGTGGATGAAGCGCGGCGGGGCGGGGCGGGGCGGGGCGGGGCGGGGCGGGGCGGGGAAATTCCAGCAGCGGGGCCGCGATTGCACTCGCCGCTGCCGCCGTTCGAGAAAGCGCCGGAAAGCGGCAAAACGCTACTTCAAGCCGCGCCGCGCCGCGACCCCTTTCTCAGGAGCGGAGTCCCCCAGAAACAATGGAGCGCAGCCTACAATGGAGCGGCGGCTCCGCGCGTCCTCCGTTACCAGGCCTCGCCACCGTTAGCGCACGCCCGAAATAACAGACATTGCGATATAAAGAAATTGAAATGAATATGAAACAGCTCCCTCTGGCCCACATGGCGACCTATCTGAGTTTTTAGTCGTGTTCAATGTGTACCGAACTGGAGGAATGATTGTGGCGTTGTCAAACTCTTAATCATTTTACCAAACAACTCACAGAAGTAGTAGTTTAGAATGAGAAAGAAACCGTAGTAATTTTATTCTTACACAAACTATCAATTGAAAAAAAAGATGAATATTACGTTTAAAAAAATCACCTTGCCTAATTTGAAAAAAAAAAAATTTCTCGTAAAGATGTCACATGTCTAAAGGTTTTTTAAAATGTGTTTTCTATTTTTGTTGTAGGAACTGGGTGCATCTTATTACGAATCTTTAAATATATACAATACGATTCTTTATTTCATGACTGCAACTACATTTTTTTATAATCCAGTGTTTTTGGAACAAACGATCAAGTGCGCAGATACTGCAGTAGCCTACTGGCAATATCATTACTGTTACTGATATACATTAAGGAACATGCTAGATACGCGATGTCGCCTACATCAACATCATAAGATGATCTTGCAACAGTTTCTACGAGCTAAGATTGTGGGCCCAATAACGCTTAAAGCGTGGATGTTTTGTTATGTAGCGGTAAGCGAAAGACAAACCACCGCATCTATATAATAAACTAAATGCCCATTCATAGTTTCACCACTGCCCAAGCATAAGGGTGAAGTGTTAAATTTCTATATTTTATCGACAATATCCAGACAGAAAATGGCACTGAGAGAATGACAGAATGGCACTGAGAATCCCATCTCGAGCCCTACATTCGATTTAGAAAGTCCAAGAGCGAGTTCGCGGAAGATCAAAAACCCCCGAGCCAAAAATCCCTCTATTTCACGCGCTGCATGTCAGCGAGGTCACCCCACGCTCGTCGCACCGTCAACCGTCGCGCCGGAGACGTCGGCCGCCGAGGTCGTAACAGGACCAGCGCAGCCCCTGCACAGCCTGCATGTTCCACCTGAGCGAGTGTGCGGAATGCGCATTTAGCGCCGCCTACGCCCACCCTCCGAGGAACCCAGGGTGACTAAGGGCCCCATTCGCGCTCGGGCCGTGCTTGACGAGCCTGCGACGCGACACGGCGCGCAGGTTTACATTTATTTGGGTTAAGTGGCTCTTCGACTGAAGACATCGGGTCCCACGAAAGAGTATCTGAGGAGTACACGATGGCGATAATGATGAAGTGAGTAATGGTAGAATAATAGGGATGCAACATCGATGTCGATGTATCTATGAAAACATCGATGTATCTATGAAAACATCGATGTATCTATGAAAACATCGATGTATCTATGAAAACATCGATGTATCTATGAAAACATCGATGTATCTATGAAAACATCGATGTATCTAT
>BLKR01005059.1:0-90180 GCA_011170035.1 Teleogryllus occipitalis | reverse complement strand
GCGTTGCAAGCGCTCCGAGCCCAAAACGCTCCGCGCGATGCAAGCGCTCCGAGCCCAAAACGCTCCGCGCGTTCCAAGCGCTCCGAGCCCAAAACGCTCCGCGCGTTGCAAGCGCTCCGAGCCCAAAACGCTCCGCGCGTTGCAAGCGCTCCGAGCCCAAAACGCTCCGCGCGTTGCAAGCGCTCCGAGCCCAAAACGCTCCGCGCGTTGCAAGCGCTCCGAGCCCAAAACGCTCCGCGCGTTGCAAGCGCTCCGAGCCCAAAACGCTCCGCGCGTTGCAAGCGCTCCGAGCCCAAAACGCTCCGCGCGTAGCAAGCGCTACGAGCCCAAAACGCTCCGCGCGTTGCAAGCGCTCCGAGCCCAAAACGCTCCGCGCGTTGCAAGCGCTCCGAGCCCAAAACGCTCCGCGCGTTTCAAGCGCTCCGAGCCCAAAACGCTCCGCGCGTTGCAAGCGCTCCGAGTCTGTACCGCTCCGCGTGCTGTGCGTCGAGCCCGTGCCCGCGCGTTGCAAGCGCTCCGAGTCCAAAAACGCTCCGCGCGTTGCATGCGCCCGAGCCCAAAACACCGCGCGTTGCAAGCGCCCAAACGTCTGGGCGCTGCAAGCGCTCCGAGCCCAAAACGCTCCGCGCGTAGCAAGCGCTACGAGCCCAAAACGCTCCGCGCGTTGCAAGCGCTCCGAGCCCAAAACGCTCCGCGCGTTGCAAGCGCTCCGAGCCCAAAACGCTCCGCGCGTTTCAAGCGCTCCGAGCCCAAAACGCTCCGCGCGTTGCAAGCGCTCCGAGCCCAAAACGCTCCGCGCGTTGCAAGCGCTCCGAGCCCAAAACGCTCCGCGCGTTGCAAGCGTTCCGAGCCCAAAACGGTCCGCGCGTTGCAAGCGCTCCGAGCCCAAAACGCTCCGCGCGTTGCAAGCGCTCCGAGCCCAAAACGCTCCGCGCGTTGCAAGCGCTCCGAGCCCAAAACGCTCCGCGCGTTGCATGCGCTCCGAGCCCAAAACGCTCCGCGCGTTGCATGCGCTCCGAGTCCAAAACGCTCCGCGCGTTGCATGCGCTCCGAGTCCAAAACGCTCCGCGCGTTGCATGCGCTCCGAGTCCAAAACGCTCCGCGCGTTGCATGCGCTCCGAGTCCAAAACGCTCCGCGCGTTGCATGCGCTCCGAGTCCAAAACGCTCCGCGCGTTGCATGCGCTCCGAGTCCAAAACGCTCCGCGCGTTGCATGCGCTCCGAGTCCAAAACGCTCCGCGCGTTGCATGCGCTCCGAGTCCAAAACGCTCCGCGCGTTGCATGCGCTCCGAGCCCAAAACGCTCCGCGCGTTGCATGCGCTCCGAGTCCAAAACGCTCCGCGCGTTGCATGCGCTCCGAGTCCAAAACGCTCCGCGCGTTGCATGCGCTCCGAGTCCAAAACGCCCGCGCGTTGCATGCGCTCCGAGTCCAAAACGCTCCGCGCGTTGCATGCGCTCCGAGTCCAAAACGCTCCGCGCGTTGCATGCGCTCCGAGTCCAAAACGCTCCGCGCGTTGCATGCGCTCCGAGTCCAAAACGCTCCGCGCGTTGCATGCGCTCCGAGTCCAAAACGCTCCGCGCGTTGCATGCGCTCCGAGTCCAAAACGCTCCGCGCGTTGCATGCGCTCCGAGTCCAAAACGCTCCGCGCGTTGCAACCGCTCCGAGCCATAAACTCTCCGCGCATGGCGAGCGCTCAGAGTGCAAAACGCTGAGCCCGTTGCATGCGCTCCGAGCCCCAAATGCTGCGCGCGTTTCCAACGCTCAGAGCCGAAACCGTTGAGAGCACTCGGGGTTGGAAACGCTCCGCGCGTTGCAAGCGCTCCGAAGCAAAAACGCTATGCACTTTGTTGGCGTTTCTTACCAAAACGCTTCGCGTTTTGCAATTGCATTAAGCTCAAAAACGCTCGGGGCGTTTCTAGCGCTCTGAGCGAAAATCGCTCCGCTAGCGCCCGGCGCTTTGCCGAGTTACCGCTCAGCGTTTTGCCCAGAGCTCTTCCGTGCAAGCGACCTGCGGTTTTTTACAAGCGCTCCGCTCTTTGCCATGCAAGCGCGCCGCACTCTTCCGCGCAAGCGTCCCCGCGTTTTGACCAGCATTCGTTCCCGCTCTTTGCCTAGCAAGTGGCCCCGCTGTTATCCCGGAGGTGGCCACGCGCTTTTCCCAGCAAGCGGCCACGCGCTTTGTCCAGCAAGCGGCCCCACGCAGTGACGAATTGTTTCCAGTGCCTTGCCGAGCAAACGGCCAGAGCTTTGCCGTGCAAGCGACCCGCGCTTTACCCTACAAGCGCCCCGCGCTTTGCCGTGCAAGCGACCTAGTCTTTGCCATGTGTCCACCCTACACTTTGCCAAAGAAGCTTTACGTGCCTAATGGCGCGCCAAGCAATCTTTTCGCATCGTGGCCCCCAAACATTGCGTATCATTTGAAGCAACAGCCTCTGTTTGCTTAAGAATATTGTTGCTTGTCCAAATTCTTTAATAGGCGTCGTAACGTCCGCGGATAACCGTCACAGTATTAGCAGTCTCCCTTGACGCTCTCTTACTGTGCTGGTTAGTTTCTCTCTCTGGAACTCAATTAAAATTCTCGCACTCAGAAAATCGCCTGTCACCGCGCAGTTGTTGAAATTATGGGAAACGTGACCCTAAGTCTGAACATCATTAAATTTGCACAATGTTGTTAATCTTGGTTAATATTGAGACGAAAATGTATTTTTTTAGTTGTCTTTATCCATTATATGGCAGGTAAAGGGTAATTGGCGTCAGCGCCGTTAGATCCCGGAGTTGCTAGTCAGTCACTCCACCAGAAACCCCCTTTTTTCGATTTTTAAGACTAGGTTTGGAACACACCTTCCATCCGTGGTTCTGAAAGCCCAATTGCTCTTATGACCCGTGCTGGCTTGACAAGACGAGTTTCCACTTCTGGCGGGATCCCCTTTTAAAGCCATAGCTTGCTCAGTCTGTCTTTCAATGCGCATTTCAGCCTTTATGAATTCATATTTCGGTCTTCTGTTTTTCTCCGCGCGGAATAGCGGACGCCCAATCGTGTTTCAGACCAGATCGTGTTTTTTAGGTATTGTGGCGTCCACGTGTTGCGGTAAGAGCTTGTATTTTGTATTTCAGTTAAAAAACATTAAATACTTTGTGACGTATGGGATAGAAGATCTGCGCAGCATTTTTGAGTTCCAGAATCCTTTCCACCATTTTAAATATGAAAAGTTGAACAATGAATGTTTCTTAAAAATAATAATAATAATAATAATAATAATAATAATAATAATAATAATAATAATAATAATAATAATAATAATAATAATAATAAAAATAATAATAAAAATAATAATAAAAATAATAATAAATAATAATAATAAATAATAAATTTAAACAAGATAGTTGAAAACTTGTTTAAAAGTTCAAAATACGAAAATCATGTACAGACATTTCCAATGTATTTACCCCAGTGGTATTTGTGATTAGAATTGCTTCAAATGGTTTTCATTTAAGTTCCTGAAATTCTCGATAGTTTTCTGCGGCAACAGAGAAGTGTGAAAAATAAGTATTCCCGTGAACTCGAACTTGCAGCTTTTCCCTCTGAAACAGTGCGTACCCGGCATCTAAACAGTTCGCCCACCAGGGTCGTACAGGAAATTGGCACTTGTGATAATTGCATAGTTGTTTCAGTTCAGGCATTAGGCAGCCGGATAAATTGAGAAAATGTGAAAGGTCATTTCGGCGGCAATTTTCTGGAAAAAATTCCAGTTTCCGCGATTACGCAGCTTTCTAAGAATATGTAAAGCGGGAAGGGAAGAAGTGGAAAAGAGTAGTGCGAGGCAATTTCAGCAAGGAGAATGAAAGGTACGTTCCGACAGATATTAATTTATTTATTTCGTTTATTTAGTAAAAAGAAACAGTAAAGAACTATGTGACGTATGGGAGAGAAAATCATCTGCACACGCTTTCATGAGTGTCAGAATCTCTTCCTAACAATTTAACTGTTAATAGTTGAAAGATGAAATTGTTTTTTGCTCGCGAATCGGCCGTCGTGGACCACGCATACATGCACTTGCACGGGCTCAGTATCATTTTTCACGTTACGTCCTTGTATGAAATCAATCAGGGGGATCAGCATTAGGCTGAATTAGATTTTTATACCCCAGGGTTGTTAGTCGTGGGGGGATGGAAGATGGAATGGAGAAGAATGAATGATGAACCACTTTTTGTGGTTTTATTTCCTACGCGAGATCAACTGAAATTAAAAAAAAATATTGATTGAAGAGATTCGAAACTTTTTCTAGATTACTTGCTTCTCTTTCAGTATCGTTTAAAATAACAGCTTCTACAAAGTATCGTGATGACGGGGTCGTATTTTTTTACAATATTTCACACTGCATTAGTTTTGTTACTAGCGTTCAAAATATCCTTATAATTTTTTATTAATTTTCCCTGGAATATTACTGTCCTTAAAGTTCGTTTGTGTTCTCGGAAGTAGACATGGAAACCGCGTGATACATTGGGATGTTCAGAAATAAAGTAAAGCGTACGTTTGTTTTTACACAACATTCTAATTACTTGTGTAATTTAAGTATTACTTCTCCGTGAAATGTTTCCTTTTCTCTTTTTAAAAGGAAAACACGCGGTAAAGTGAAATGAAAGCTTTGAGAAACATAAATTATATTTCTCATTTGTTTCAACAACGTTATAAACTGCGTCCCATGATTCCTTCAGAAAGTAGCCCGTAAATAATTTTATGTTAACTTTAGTAAAATATTGGCCAGATTATCTTTCTTTATTATATTTTAAGAGAATAAATATTAAAGTTGACGTGTTTGTTTAGCTTAACACATGACTCGTTTTGAATTAAACAAGAGAATGTTATTGGGAGGATTTACCAAAAAATATCCTAGATGAAAATCTCAGAGGAGTTAAAAAGTTCTACCCCAAGGAGAGATCTACCTGATGTGAGACAAATGCAAGGTGAGTTAAGAAGTTTTATGGTATACTTATTATAGTTTTGTAGATCTTGGTGCCGTGATCATAACCATAAAAAACCACATAGAACTAATATACACCATACACAATTATGGTGTATATTTTAGTTTCGAGTCTCATTTTATGTACCTATATTTCTGTTTAGGTTGGTGGAAGCGTATTAAGATATCCAGAAAGGATTAAATAGATTCCATGAGGAATGAAACGAAGCAGACAGGGGAGGACCTCCATCTAAATTTAATTTTGATCAGGAAATGGTATCAGGAATTCTAGGGAAATCAGTTAATCCAAGAACTTAATTGGGAATGGATTATGATGACGATGCCCCTACCTTTCAGGTATCATTTTTGTAAAAAATTGTCGGCGACATGTGTTTTATGTAAAAGAAATAACTTCCACATTTTCATTCATGGCTCTTTAATTTTTATGGCACGGGAAAGACAAAGTCAAATAATCGAGGTTGGTGAAGAGGATGTGCCAGGCAGCGCTGAGGAAATTCCAGCGGAGGCTGTGCCCCCTGAAAAAGAAAGGTGGTCACGACGGGTCCCAGAAAAGTAAATAAAACTTTGTTTTGATTTATATTTATCAAATACGAATGTTTTAATGGATTTACTGATAAATCCAAATATTCAAGAAATAAGTAACTATCTATAATCTAAACGAAATGGATGACCTTATATTTTTCTTTCAGTAAAATATTGTCCTATGAAAAACACCTGCTCCAGATGGCTCGAAAGACGCATGAACAGAAATTGCTAGATAATGCCACAAAAATGAAAATGGTCACCGAAGAGCATAAAATGCAAATAGAGATGTTGCAGATTAAAAAAATAGATTAAGGAAATTGCAAATTATGAACAGAAATGATTTTAAAATTACTAAAAAGGAATGTCAATAAATTTAATGAGCATTAACCATACTTGTGATCATATGAAATGAACCGTGCATTGGTCCTTCAACAATCTGCCTCCTATCTAATTCCAGAATACTAATCAGTTGCAATGTTATTTAGACTCTGAAATTACAATCCAGATCGAAGTAGTAGACACTACGTGTAATTATTTTTCATTTGCCACTGATCTGTAACTAGTCCCAAGGGTTTAGGCAGTATAAATGCTAGGAAATGATTTTTGTTTAAACTGTGCACTCAAAACTTCACTTGACTTCATGAAATTGGTATTGGAAGTGTAGGATTCAACTGTGTTGATTTGCCTTTCTCCTTTTGATATATACACAATCAATTGAATATATTTCAATTCATATTAGTGGATATTAGAAGGTAGACTGTAGTGGTGCTTGATTTTCCAGTATAGAGATAGAGAATGATGGTCCTTCTTGTATGATGTACGTGCGTGGGAACATGAAACATTTGCATATGTATCTTTTCTCTAATTATGTAGGACAAACGTATTCACTTATTTTCTACTAAACGTTTCTGTTCTCTACCTTTTCCTCGGTTGCAATATTTTGAAACGTATATTAGAATTTTAAAAAATTATAATTCTCCAGATTATACATTTGATTTATTTTCTGTGTTAATGTCAGGTGTTCTATTTGAATACGTCCTGAAAGAAGCGCATAAATTGAGCTAAAACTACTTATTTTCTGCGAGATTAAGTGCATTTTTTATTCAACAGAATCAAATACACGGATTAATAAAACGTATTCAACGTAATGGTGACATCTAATACGAACTTAAAAATAAAAGTATATGAGCCAGATTAAAAGTTACATATAATTAAACGGACTATTTACAGAAAAAAGCACTTAGTTGCAAAAAATGCTTCAGAAGCAATGCAGGCGACACCCGAGTGACCTTCACCTCGCGCACTTGACATTGCGTTCGCGCCGTTTGGCTTTCGTGTTGGCACCGCCGGGTGTGCATCGTGTCAGCGGCGCTGGTGGCATGTCTTGTGTAGGAGGCGGGCGACGAAGGTTGGTACTCTATATAAATGTTTTGATATTGAAGTTCATAACTAATAATTAATTTATAGCCTATATTTAAATCAAAGAATAGGGCTTGAAATGGGGACCCTCTTCCTATGAAGCAGCAAACGTGTCAATTTGCTTCACTTGTACTGTTCTGTTAATATCTTAGCTTTGCGTAATTTCTTTGCAAGTGAGCAACATAGTAAAGGGAATGACAGAAATAAAAAGAATGTCCACTAATTTTGTATTTTTTCCACTAAAAAGAAAAACTAGCTAAAAAGGGAAATAATACCAATCCTCAAATATGCAGTTCATTACATTGTCGTTAAGAATAAAATGAAATTTAGCCTAATCCTGAAATTGTCACGTTATGAAATTTCTGGCCTTTGGGTAGTGACGTAGGAGCACGTAGTAGGAGGTGCGCACGCGGAGATCTACCTGGCAGTCCTCGTGACAACCGACACACGAGACGAGACACATAAAATGAGATATTAATGGAAGATTCTTCCGTGCTCAACGCTCGATAAAGGGCGAAGAGACGTGTGGCTTCGATAATGATAAAATTGAGGACGCAACAAATTAAAAAACTGACATTATTATGATAATTTTTCATAAAAATCAAAGCCCAACCTCTAACATTCAGGTAATATTGACATATTAACTTATTATACATACCTAAATGTGTTGCGAACTTCAAATCTATATGTATAGTATAAGTATATGGATCTGAAAAAACATTTGCACGACTAAAATTAGAGAATTTAATTTTCCTGAGCAAAATCAACATTTTCAAGGATTATTATAAAAGTAAAGAACAATGAAGTCAATCGTTAGTTCTTTTAATTTAGCTAAAAGGTGTTCTTGCCCTCTTCACCTTGGACCTTCAGGACGATCATCTTCGTCTCCTTTTACTTCTATTTCCTCCCCTTCCAAAACATAACATTCTTCCTCTGCTCTCTTAACAGTAATGTTATGAAGAAAGGGTGAAACTACAATCATTCTTAATTTAGTTGACCTCTTTGTGCGTAACGTGTAATGGAGGTAGGGCTCTTCTCCAGCTGTCAAAACCCTATCATTTCTGGCACTTCTGTGAACCACGTTATACTTCCTCTCATCAGATGTTCATTTATTTAGGAGAGATGTCGGTAGGTACTTAGATCACGTGTAACCACTGTCGCCCATTAGATGCCCAGAGAAGATGTAGCAAGTCTTTTATGGCTAAATTTCGAAAAATTAGACTGCCGTTTCGTGAATCGCGCCACCATTTGTGATTTTTATATTAGCATCACAAATTATCTGGAAATCTAAAATTCAAGTTTTTCTTAGTACAAATGTGTAAGCACACTTAATGAAATTATGTATTCAGAAAACTTATTTTTATTTTACTTCGCAGTTGATTGAGTAGTATCTCTTTTCTATTGCAGAATCTTTGCTTCTTTCTTCCTTGGACAAACTATCCTGATATGGTGCAATCTATTGCTCCAACGATCCCAGGAAAATTATCACTGCTTTAACAGAATTTCATAATGCATATAGTACATTTTCTTTCTTCTCCAATTAGAGTGTCGTGTTGAAAAGTAACACGGTTAGGATATTTGAAAAATTGCGTTTTAAATATATAGTATAAATAAAGTTAAAGATTTTAGGAATATAGTGGTGAATTTCTTTTTGTGATCTGACTTTGGAGTTGCAAAATTCCGTTCACCATAAATTAATTTCACAAAAGTCATTTTCAGTAACGTGTAGTTTTGAAGCCTGTGGTTGTTAGTTTTACTTTTGAAAAGAACTGATGAATAAATGGTAAGCTGAAATTTATTTCAGAAACAAATTCTTCAAAATAGACGTAAAAACAATTTTTTTAGTTAAGACTTCTACCAAAGGTGTAATTTTGTGAAGTAACAATTTATAGACATATATGCTTAATACGAAAGATAGTAGAAAAACGAAATCCCTGAAAAAGAATTAATTTTGCCCAAGTAGGCCTTCCGGGAATGTACTAGGAAAAATATGAAAGTTAACTACTATATCGTGATGGCTCTAAGAAGCATTGCTTCTCTCTGGGGTGATCCTCTATGTGGAAAATAGATGTATTTGCGCATGAAAAGTGGTCAACCTATTTTGATAAGATCTTATAACACATACATATAACTTATTTGTAATTTATATAACAAGTAGTACCACAAAAGTTTCATGCTTTGTTTTGTATTGTTGGGTGGCTGGTTGTCTATATCTGCATTCAACTAGCATTTAAAAATATTGAAAATGCACGTGAAACGTTTTACTAATCTCAAAACTACTGCCAGGAGCTTTAAAAATAATAAGGATTTTGTAGTCGAGTACTTGGCTGTACAGTAGAAGAGACCCATTCGTGCGAGAGGAAGGTCTGAAGGCGTCTGAAACGTTGGTAACTGTGCATACGTCGCGGAAGGTCGGAGGTTCCCAGGACGCGATGTCTAAGTAGCCAAGTACTTGAAACAAAAGGGTATTTTTTTTAAAATTATGGCCCAGCAATTAAAAGAATGTGAAAAAATTCACAAGCGTTTGAGACGAAGGTTCAAGAGTTTTTCGTGGCTGGGTCGGTGTTTTAAGACACAGGAAAACCGGTCTGGCAAATCCGCTTTCAATCTGTTCCCCTTCCACACATGTCCCACATTTGTCCTTCATTTGTGACCGAAGTTTCCCATAAACTGCCAAAAAATTCGTCTTTCCTTAGCGTATGATATACTTATACAAAGATTAGAAAGAATTCAAAAATTATAATTTGTAACTAAATTCCAAAATGAAAATATTACTGGGTGCTTCAACAATGTATACAAATATATAATAAATACTAAAATAAATGCACAGAACTGTTGCAGTCATTTTCAAGATATATTTTATTCAAGGTGAATTAAAGGCATTAATGGTTTTTATTTTTTTCCTGCAGCCCAGTAGTAAAAAAAAATCTGGAAAAAATTCACAACCTTTTGTGTTTTAAGAGGAACGTTTGAGATTTTTTCAAGCATGTTCCATGTTTTTAAGACCCAATAATTTTTTTTGTTATTTTTTTCAATAATATTTTTTTGTGTTTGAATTTGGGTCTGAGCAAATATTAAAAAACATTTTTCTGATAGTATAGTCTTCTTATTTATCACATTTTTTAGTCAGATAAAATAATTTGTCGAAAAAAAATTAAAAAACAGAGTTTTCTGCTCTAGAGGGGTGTGGGTGGTGGGTCGGGAGCTAGGAAACCTTTGAAAACTATTATTTTTATGTTATAATTATAATGTAATCACTCATACGTCATTTGGTTTAGGGGACTTTTTACCATCTTATCCGGGGGTACCCTTCTCCTCTTCAAAAGGCACCTCACTCGCTAGGAAACGTCCGACAGACTGAGCCCAACTTTACAGACACGCTACGCAAGAACCAGGATGGTTACATTGTTTATTTTAACACTTTCTTAAGGGGTGAACATTGCTCTTTCAAGGGAGCAACTTGTAAAGGTTGCCCAATATATTTCATTTTGGGGGTTTTGGCCAGGTTTTACCCCTTTCTATCCCACATCGGGGGAAGACCACCGCCACCTCCCCACCAAAAACACGTACTACACATACGGGATTTGTGACCATAGTAGTTGACGCTCCCGGAATCTCAATCAATCAATCTACTAGGAGCTGGAGTAACACTGGTAACCCCTACCCTCTTCTGTCCTGGTGATCTACGTTAGGTCGCAGCATCTAAGTAAAATCGTAGTTTGTTTCGAAAAAACTATATCTTCTTCTAAACTTTCTTTCCGTGAAATTCTCGAGTGCGTGGCTACAATCCCGAAGGCCCTCGCGCGCGGATGCAGCGCTCTACTGAGATTTATTCTCCGTTCAATCTCCTCAAATTGCTGGAAGTTCTTTTTCTCAGCCGCTTCTCAGCTCCGATCGCGGTGTCAAACCACTCTTTGGCCAGGTCTGTAATTGCGAACCTTGGCTCGATCCACGGTTCGAAAATGGTGCCGGAAATTTGCTTTAGCTAGCAAAATCCTGGTTTGAAATCACATCTCGAAGAAACCGCGTCCAGACCCTATCTTAGACATCGACCTGCTATGCCTCGAATGCGTTTAACCCTCTTGAATTCACGTAGTACATAAATTCGATTAGTTTTGCTGGTCTTGCAGTCGTGTCCATTCAGTACAACGAAATTATGCATAATCTAGTTGTAAACAGAATTAGTGCTTGCAATTGACAACTACAATAATTTGTTGTACAAAATTCTTAATAAAATTAATTAACTTTATAAGTTAATTATTCTTAGATAATTACATAAATTAACTAATTAACATATATTAATATATAAATCAGCTAGCGGTGCTGAGCACATACTCTCCTGAATTATTTCCAACTTTTGCAATTTTCGAAAATTCAGTGTTGAAGGAAAACGCGACCTGTGCCATTCTTAAGATTTTATGTTCGTGTCAGTAGTCGCAGTCATTTATTAATATAGAGATTAATAATAAATGTAAACTTGAACGAAGCATTTAAATAATTATTTGCAAATAGTCGAGAGATGTATCAAGTGGTCCTAGAGAAACAATGTTCATCATTAAATTTAAACGAGATTTAGAAATATTACGACACTTCACACAATGTTATGCTTTAGTGAACATTGCTTAACTCAACAACTAGATTACATACACATTGCAAGTTTCACCCTAGCCAGTGGCTCAGGTAGGCAAATCACAACATGCTTATGGTGGTACTTGAATCTTTGTAAAAAATAATCTTCGTTGTGTGTCGATCACACAATACTACTCTTTAAATATAAAGACTTTGAAATATTTATCGTAGATTTGCCAAAACGAACAACATGAATTTTATGTACGTACCACAGCCCCACAGGAAACAAATATTTTCTTAAAAAAATCTGGAAATTGTTCTTGTTGAACATACGGCGCAAAAACAATAAAATTATATTATGCGATTTTAATTTAAACTTTCGTCAAAACCAAATGATGAGAAACTATTCAAAAATGTACTGAAATCTTTCGATTTACAAACTATTATAAATCAACCTACCAGGATATCTGAAAAATAGCAGTACCGCAATTGATTAAATAAAAATAGACACAAATGATTGCAGCTATTCAGTTCTCACATAGAACACATGTTTTAGTAACCGTACAGCGCAAACACTCAAACTCGAAATGGACACAAAAGCTATTAAATACTCCAGAGAGAAACCCGAAACCTTTTCAAGGCGATCGCAGAGCCGCCGCTAGCGGATCTGGACGGCGCCGCCGCCACGCCGCCGCCACGGCGCCGCCACGCCCCTTTAGAGGATGGCCTCCCGCACGCGCCACCGCCCGGCCACGTCGGCCTGCGTGACGGGTGAAAACGCCCGGACAATGACCCACAGGGGACTGTACTAAGATAAGTTAATCTAAGTTAGATTAAGGAAATTCGTTGTAACCATAGGCTTCACCTCACGTTTAAAATTGTCAATTGAAGTTTAATTGTTTTTAAAGCAATGATTTTCAATGACGTAATGCATGCAAAAGCCACAATTACGCATGATCCAGTCCCAATTAGACTGAGCAGCCGGGCAAAGCTGATCCGAGTCAGTGGACCAGGAAACGGGTGAGTCGGCGTCACTCTGGGATACAGCCCGGACAGTACGGGTTGTTACAATACGGAATAGTATTGGCCATAGGATGGATCCTTGCGGAACTCCACAATTTATCATCTGAAGGCAGGAGTAGTATGAGGATATTTTGTTTTCTTTAATGTGCTGGAGGATAGCTACTTGGCTACGGTTTGATAAATATTATTTGATCCATTGGCCTGCATTGCCTCGGATCCGTAGCATTTCTAGTTTTGTTACAAGTAGGTGATGCTGAATAATATCAAAAGCTTTTGATAGATCTAAGAAAAGGCCAATGGGAATTTCCTACTGATTTAGTGCAACAAGTACGTCATTTAAAAAGGAAAAGATGGCTGTGTCTGTGGATCTATTACCCCTGAAGTCATGTTGTGCATTTGTAAGAACATTTGCATTGAGAAAATGTTTGAGTCTATCATTGAAAAGCCTTTCCAGAATTTTTGAAAATCCTGATAGCTGGTAGATAGGTCTGTAGTTCATTGGATCATAACTATTGCCCCTTTTTAAACAATGGATTTATTATTTATTTGTACAATGATTTTTAAAATTTCAGAGGGGGTGGTTTCATATAAAACTATGGAATTTGAATTTTTTGGGTAAGAGTAACATTAGTTTTTGGTTGGTGTGTTTTATTGTTTAGGGAATGTTGAGAGATTTTTACCAACTTTTGAAAAGTGTTCATTGAATAATTCAGCAATTTCTTTTGGGTCTTGTAAAGTTTGGTTTTTGTAGTAGAGCTCCATATATTTTCTGTTATTGTTAGTTGGTGCTGTATTCTTTTCAATAATGTTTCACATAGTTTTGTTTTGTTACGTGCATTTGCTATGTACTTATCATTTGTCATATTTTTGCTTGTTTGATTACATTTTTTAGGAATGAATTTTATGTCTTGTAGTATGAAATGAAGTTAGGTTGTTATGCACAAGGAATCCGGGATGGAAACAGTTTTTTTACAGTTTCTTGTAAAATCCAAAATCCAGTCAAAATACAAAGCCGTGTCAAATCAAGTTCTAGGAGATATACCGTTCACAAAGCCAAAACACTGTTCCACCAGAAAATCACCAGGAGCAAAAACCACAGGTCACCAGAACTTACAATTCGCTCAGTAGACACGCAACACACTTCACCAGAACAGGCGCTTTCTGCTCTCCCGGTCCGGGGCCCTTATATATGCCCCGATGCTGTGGGGCGAGTGTCTTCGCTTCCCGTCTCCGTGGCGGGGAAGGGAGGGGAGGGGAGGGGAGGGGAGATGCCCCCTCCGGTGTCCGCTCTCCCGTCGCGGTCCGGTGCTCCGGTGTAGGCGCCGTCGCTCGCCCTGCCCCTAGTGGCGCCTTCCGGCACTGTGCATTTCCTCCCGGTTGCGCTCCCGACGCGGCCACAGTGGGCCGCTCCTCCGCGGTCCGGCACAATGTGCTCACCTGGTCTGCCTCCTTGGGCACAATGCTGTAGTACACAGCACCCTGCCCTCCTATTGCGCCCGATACGGGCTGTACCGGTTGCGCAACCTGCTGCTGCTGCTGCTGCTGGTACGCCTCCGATCAGGTTGCCCTGAGGGTGCCGCTTGCTCTTCTTGTAGGAACTCGTGTCGATGCATCTCTTCCTACGATCGAATTGGGGAGATGTCTGCCAGTCTTTCTTGGCATGTGGAGAATCTTGACCAAGGTCTGCCTTGCCACTCCTTATGACCGCCAGAACCAGAGTTCCGGCTGATGTGTCGGGACCTCCCGAGCCCACAACCTTCTGCTATGCCTCCTCGGAGGCGCTCCCGTGGGCAGAGACTTCTCTGGCTGCTCGAGCAGCTGCTCCGGTTTGTGGACCCTCAGCTGACCTCCCGGCTGCTCCAGCTCGATTTCGATCCGCTGTTCTGCTTGCTGAAATTCCTGGTTTCCCAGCAGCTGCTCTGACTGCTCTGGCGCCTTCTGTTGGCGTTCCGCTTCGAAGACGAACTGCTGTGCCGGCAGGTCGGACTGCTGCCCCGGCGTCGCTCCTCGGCCTCCCAGCGGACACTCCGATTGCTGTGGTGCCTGCTGCCGGTGGTCCGATTTATAAAACCACAGTTGTCCGGGCAGGTCATATTGCTGCCCTGGCGTATCTCGTCCTCCTCTCTGTAAATAAGAATCATCAGGACTGTTCTTTGCTGAGGCTTCCTCTGTTTCTCTTTCCCCAACCTTGTCCCACTCCTCAACAAAGAAGTGACGTTTCCTCAACTGTTCCTGATGCCTTCTATCTAATCCGCGTTCAGTTCGGACCCTGTAGACCTAGCCCCTTGCACGTCTACAATCTTCCCGGGCACCCACATGGGCGAATCTTTGTACACTCTCAACATTACTCTTGCTCCCACTTTAAAGCTTGCATCTTGCTTTACGCGTGGCACTCTTGAAGAGAAAAACAGTGAAAACAAGAGTCCGGGGTTGCCTGCCATGCAAAGTTTGAGCAGGGCTGCGCAAATTCTGCCTGGTAAGGCCCTATAGGATGAAAGTAACTTCAATACTGACTTTTGTTGATCTCTACTACCGAATCTGGATGTATTCATGGTAGATTTAAACGTTGGCACAAAACGTTCCGCTTCCCCATTGGATCGAGGGTGGATAGGTGGAGCTAATACGTGGTCGATTCCATTTAGTCTACAAAATTTCTGAAATATTTCTCCTGTAAATTGTGGCCAATTATCCGACACCAGCGTGCTTGGGAGCTCCTCAATTGCCAGTATTTACTGAAGTGCTCTGACCGTTGATTCCGCCGTACAATTGTTCATGCGGACCACATATCCCGACGCTGCGTCCACCGCCATGAGCGCCATTCCCCCTTGAAACGGGCCCGCAAAGTCAACATGTATCGTATCCCATGGCCCCTGAGGCTCCGGTCATGATTTGAAACTGCTCTTAGAGTTCCTTTGAAAAGCTTGGCATGGTTGACAGAGTAATTTTATTTCCTATATTTTTATCCAACCCTGGCAAATAGCAATGCTTCCTTGCCAGTTGCTTGGTAAGAACTATTCCCCAGTGACCTCTGTGGAGTATTTCCAACACTCGCTGTCGGAAAGTGTACGGTATTACCACTCTGAGCTGGTCCCACACTTATAACAACATGACTGCTCTTATCTTTTAAATTTTCCTCAGTTTTCAAAACACATTCTCCTGCAGGTTGTCGCCATGTCCCCTGATACCTGACTTGATGAAATCTATCTTTGCTAGCTCCGGGTCGGAGTCCGTATGTGCTGCAATTTTCCTTTCGTCCACCGGGAAATGGTTCACCGCCTCCTCTTGCTGCTGGTCGATCTGCAGGCATTCGCTTTTCTGATCGTCAAAACGCTGTCTGGGCCCACTGGACAAAGCATCTGCATTTCCATGATGTGCTGTTCTTCCGAAACAAATACTGTAATTGTAAACCGTTAAAAACAGCGCCCATCTCTGCAGCTTACGCAGCGTGTCTGGAATCTTCTTTGATGGGTGGAAAAGCTCTACGAACGGCTTGTGGTCAGTGACCATTATAAACTTGCCATATAGGTATTCGTTGAATTTTCTTACCCCAAAAATGGTTGCCAAAGCCTGTTTTTCAATCCATGCGTACATTCAGAGTTTTGGACGCAAATGCAATTGGATGTTCCTGTCCAAACACGTATTTTTGGGAGAGTACAGCCCCTATCCCATCATCTGAGGCATCCGTTGCCAGTATGACCGTCCTGCTAGGATCAAAATACCTGAGATTGGTTGCCTTAACAAGTATTTTTTATTTTCTCGAAGGCCGACTGACAACCTGGGGACCACAGAAATGTGGCTCCTTTCTTGCGCAATGCATTGAGTGGGGCTACTACATCCGCAAAATCTGGTATAAATTTTGCATAATAATTATATTTTCCTAGAAACTATTTCAATTGCTTAATATTCTTGGGCGCCGGCAAATTCATAATAACCTCCAAGTTAGTGTGTGTAGGGCTAATACCCTTTTTATCAATTAATGTCCTAAGTATATGATACTGGATTTAAAAAACTCGCAATTGCTTAGTTTGGCTGTAAGCCCCGCCATTTTCAATTTACCTAATAACTTCTTTAAATTTTAAAATAATTGTATAATAAATACATTGTTAAATTGTGAAATATGTTCCTCATTGGATGCACTTGTTACCACAATGTCGTCTAAATAGTTCTTGCATCCCGGCACATCTACTATAAACTGTTACAGAAATCTTTGAAAAATGGGAGCCGCGGATGCTAGTCCGAAAGGCAGTCTTTCGTACTGGAATAAGCGAAGAGGTGTGTTAACTGTAAGGCATTTTCTCGAAACTTCATCCAAAGGGAACTGTTGGTAGGCATCTTTTAAATCTACTTGGGAAAAATATTTGCCTCCCGTTAACTTTTGAAACAATTCTTCTGCCCGGGAAATGGGGTACTTTTCTATCTCTAGCTGTGCCCCCCTGGTCTGTCTCCCTGGGCACAACTCGTAGTACACAGCAGGGGTTACATTTGTTCTATGCTAATATTGTATACAAGCTGCGTTTTCTTTCACATGACACTCTAATGCCTTTGGTAATCCACGATTTAGTTGTTTTCTTAATTTTTTTGAGAGTTTTTGAGGAAAAGTGGCATTGAAATGTCTTAAATATATATAATATTTATATATTTATGAATCAGTTAAACTTATCATTTGTATCAGTTGCCTCATATACTTCATTCCAATTTTGTAATCTGAGTAACTTTTGGAATTTATTTATGTATTCTTGGGAATAGTTTTGAGTTTCTTTCTTTCTGTGGGTTCTGTAATTTTTATTTCTATTTGAATTGTTAGAATGTGAGCAGTGTGGTCACTGAAGCCTGTGATAAATGTAGGAACAGAAAAACAATTATTGTTTGCATCTATTATTATTTGATCTATAGCAGGGCTACTATTTTTCGATATTCGGGTTAGTGTATTTATGGTTGTTAGCAGATTGTATGATTTTTGTAGGTCTTTAAATAGATTTTCGTTACTGGATTGTGGGGCAATTTATGTTGAAGTCACCACATTGAATAATTGTATACTGTCTGCGTTTTTTAAATTTTGTTAGAGAAGATCTGTAAGTTCTGAAGAGAACTTAGGAGATTTTTTAAGATGATTTTCAAATTACCAGTTGGGCTGCGATATGTGCATAAGACCCAGGTTTTTATTGAATTAAGTCAGTGATGGATATTTCAAAGTCTTTCTTTTTTAAAAGGTGAGTGTGATTGGTGTAGAGTACAAAACTAATAGTATCTTTAATAAAAATGCATGTCCCATCATATGCATGATGTGCGTTGTTAATATTTGGACATGAGCTGCTAGCTAAAGAGAAGCCTAGTATGTGTGTGCTGTGTGTAGTTGTTCTTCGGTCAGAAAGTGTTCTGTAAAGCACAGCATTGAAATGTGGTTGAGCTTCTCCTCTAGTAATACTTCGTCAGTGAGTTTGTTTTTGAGTGACCGTACATTTTGATGAAGAATGTGAGGACGTTTTTATTTTGGTGTATTGTCTGCTTGTTTGCTGATGTTTGCGGCTACAACGAAAATTGTACTTACAGACGGGATGGGGAGTAGGACGTGTGCAGGTAGTTGAAGGAAGAGTGGATAGGCGAGGAATGGAGGTCGGAGGAGGAACTGGAAAGGGTAAAAGAGGTGTGGAGGTAGATGAAGGATGTGGAGTGGGCAGGAGAGGAGTGGAGGTAGGAGAAGAAATTGGTGGGGGTAAGAGAGGACTGGAAGTTGATGAAAGATGTGGAGTGGGCAAATGGGGTGTGGATGGAAAGGAGGAAGAATGAGTGGGATATGGAAGAGGCAATGAGTGGATATGGACAAAAAAAGCTGCTCGGGAGCGGTAGCTCAGGAAAAAGTGTCACTGCAGCACCTCTGACCTGGAGGTCCTAGGTTTGGGTCCCGACGGCAGTATTTTCGGACACTAGCTTTTAGCTAGGTCGAATTCAGTCGCAGTCTGAGAATTTAGCAGTCGGCTGCTCTGATCGGTAGTTTTCTCGTGGTTCGATCAACTCCGGGCGAATGCCGGAGCAGTAACGTAACAGTAAGTGACCTAAACGGGCCACGGACCGCGCGTTCTTTTCCTCTACCTTGTCCTATCCTCTCCCTCTCTCTCTCTCTCTCTCTCTCTCTCTCTCTCTTCACACACACACACACACACACATACAAATACATAATACACTACACTACCACATTTTCCGAGACTGCCTGGAGCTTAGAGCTTGTCCCTGGCTAGGTGTCCCCGCCGGTGTGGAGAGTTGTTGGGGAAACCCCGCTAGCCGACGGTAGGTCGCTGAATGTTGCCATCCAGCGGGGAAAGATCACCGCCAACTCACGAGGGGAAACCATGCACTACACTTACAGGACTAATGACCAAAGCTGTCGACGCGCCCGGAATCGCTAATCAACCAACCAACCCCCATATTCACTGTACTATCCGCTACTTTCGTTAATGCCACGGGAGCCACTGATCTCGACGCTCTCTTCACTAACACAAAGCATTTTTGGAAGCAAACTCCCTTTGTTCCGACATAAATCACAAATTCGCCAATCTAATGTCACGTTTAATAAAAGTTTCACTAGTAAATGTGGGTTTACGCTGCTTCGAGATATTCTTATCTTAAAATCGTGATCAGAAAGATTGAATTGATTGAAAAATCTTTCGTGTCTCATACGGTGAACGCATGAACTCATGTTGTACAGTGTACGCACGATTCACAGAACAAACTCTAGCACTCTTCTCTTTATAAGATGCGTATTGCGAATGATGCTCAGAAACTTTTACTCAGTTCCTTGACAAGTTATGTTGTATTTCACGAGCAAGGTCAGGAGGGAAGCCCATCGCTAAGGCGCAAAGGAACTCGGCAGTAAAATTCGTTTCGATGACACGACGAAAAGCAGTAGTAGAATTTGTTTCGCTGTCACTCATCTCTTCCGGGGACAGAGTGGACATATGAGTAACTAATATTTCTTGAAACCCTAATCAGGCAGAGGCCAACCTTTTCGGCACTTATATTAAAGACTGATCAAACACAATTAGTTAGTGCAGGGGCAAGAAGCGCGCACCCGCATAATTACAATATAAATTTTTCGATCTGTACGTGTTCAGTGCCCACTTTTTTCTTGTGTTTTGTAGAAAATTGAATTAGAAATACGCCTATATTTTTTAAAATTTTTATTTGAGTTAATTCATTCAGAAATTTTCATTTTTTAAAAATAATTACTATTTTTAATGCGGTATTTATTTTTTGAGAAAGTAATTGCAGATGAGTAAAATACGCATATCAAAGTATTAAACGAAAAAACAGGAATTTTAATGTTAAGTGTATTCGGAGCATCTACTAATAATATTTTGCGGAGTACGCATATATTCCAAACTTTAATACAGGCATAACTATAAGTATAATCAATTTTCAGGTAAATAAAGAAACTTCTCTTTTTTTGATATCTAGATTTAATAAAAAATATCATAGATTTTGAAAAAGAGTCGTTAGGTAACGTAAATGTATTCCTCCATAGTCATAGTTGACCTGTTTTATGTTCTATTGTGCTAATTACTTTACCTTTACTGACGCTCCGGATTTTACATTTTTCAATACCAATTTGCATTCCTATGTCGATTGAGAATCTTTCGGTGACATGTATGAGCTGCTTCAGTCCATGTAGGGTTCCTGAGTACAGCATGATATTTTTAATTATTGTTGTTATTATTGTTATTGTTGCTACTGTTGTACAGCTTTCTGGTACTACAGCTTTCTGGTACATTTTTCAAATGGAATACAGGTATTTTTATGAAAGCATGAAGGTAATTATACAATAATCAGTGGCGGCTCGTGGGTATTCGCACGTTCGCATGTGCACACCCAAATTAATTTGGTACCATTTCTCTTAAACATCTCTTAACAAGAGGGGAATACAAGTCCTGTCAGAGCATTTACGAAACATGGTATTTCAAAACACGCGCCGTTCGAAAGCTTCGATTGCCGGTCTATCCGCCCTTCGTGAAAGCCCGCGGGAGCACACTCGGAGAATGCAACCGAGGAAACGGCGTCCAGGCTGCCGCGGTGCTGCAGGAGGACGGGGAACAACGGAGGCTTATGGAGGGCTGGAGCAATCCCCCCGATGTGCTCCTTCTACGGCGATCTCGGGAAATGCCTTGACGTGTCTCGAAGGTATAGCATTCGGGTAGCACAAGTTTTTAACAGAAGTAAGAACGACATTGAACGAAGAAAGTGTGAGATATCTGTCCACTTAAATGTGCTTTCACACTAGCGCGCGAAACGCGAACACATTGCTGTGCAGTGTTGCATTCATAAAAGCGTTATTTGTATATAATATGTGTATTCTCTTGTGTTTTAAAGTGAGTTGATATTACAAAACCATTCCGAAGTATTCAAATCCCAAGTGTATTTTGTAAACTTAAGTATTAGGCTACGTTTCACTGTGTTTTGAGAAACCGAAATCAGAGAGTTCGTTTTTCTGTCAATGGTGTTTGTGCAATTAACAATGAATAGCGTTGAAAATATGAAACATAAGAAATCAATGATTTCAATGAAAATAAAAATTTTGCTGAAAAGAAACAATGAAATGGAATGGTTCGGCATGCTATCAGACTTCGTAAGATGATTTGTGTTTAATGGTCATTATTAATGTTAGTGTGTGTGTGTTTTTTACGAGGGTAGGTGGAAATCTTCAAAAGACACCATGTGGCCTGTACCACATGATAGTGTGAGATTTTTACCCACAAAACCACCTCCCTTCTCCTCCATCCTCCCCGCGGAACTGCCGTTAGGCATTACATCACGGGGAGTGGATTAGAGTGGCTTAGTTACAAGCCACTTCTCTTCGCCAAAACATAGGAAGGATCAAAGGAAGATCAGTCGACTTCTTCTTTCTCTTCTTTCCCTTTCTATTCTCCTGAGCTCAGCTATTATGGTCTGCGCATATGCGCTCACCGCATCCCAGTTGGTTTCTGAGGCGAGCATGCACCCAATGTGGTATCGCGGGCACTGGAAGAACACATGCTCGGCGTCTTCGACAGCAGGTTCACATAGTGGACAGAATGGGGTATCCTCCAGCTTGAACCTGTGGAGATATGCCAGAAAGCATCCATGTCCAGACAACAGCTGAGTCAAGAAGAAATTTACTTCTCCGTGTTTACAGTTGATCCACGGTGCAATGGAGGGAATCATGTGGTACGTCCATCTTCCTTTAATGGACTTGTCCCAACGATGCCATTCGAGCAGTGTTGTCGAGCAGTCTGGGTTTTCCTCTTCTTTGTGATAACGCCTCCGTCTCTCCTGCGCCAAGATATCGACAGGAGGCATCCCCGCGATGACGCACACTGCATCGTTGAACCCAGTGCGGAATGCACAAGCTACCCGCAATGCTGATAACCTGTACACTGACCGTCATCCCTCGGACGTAACTATTTGTCGACGTGGAGTTGGCCCATACTGGGGCTCCATAGAGCAAGACAGACCTCACAACCAAGGCCGGAAGCTTCCGTTTCTCCTGACAGGGCCCTATGTTGGGCATTAGTCTCGACAGTGCTGCATTAATTACCGCCGCTTTATTGCTGGCGTACTTCAGGTGGTCAGCAAATGTCAGATGGGCATTAATCATGAGACCAAGATATTTGATCGACGGCTGTGATGCAATACGGTGGTCTCCAACTTTGAGAGTGATGGTTTCTCTCTTTTTCCTGCTAGTGACTAGGATAACCTCAGTCTTGTGCTCAGCTAACTGCAGCCCCGAGGACTTCAACCACTGACTAACAATAGCGATCGCTTCGTTGCAAATATACACAATTTCCTCAATGTATTTCGCAACGGCGACGATAGCAATGTCCGCGAAACCAATAATACTGGTGCCTTCTGGGAGGGGAAGCCGAAGAACCTCCTTATACATCACATTCCATAATGGTGGACCCAATACCGACCCTTGCGGGACACCAGAGGTGATATTATGTACCTTTGGCCCATTATTAGTATTGTAAATCAGGGCTCTATTACTAGGATACTCGGCCACAATCTTCCTCAAGTACGTTGGCACCTTAAATCTGCGGAGAGCTTGGTGAATATTACTCCACCTGCCCGAGTTGAATGCATTCTTAATATCCAACGTAACGGCACCACAGTACTGTTTTGGGCGTCTCTTCCAACCATTTCCTCCAATTGCTAGTCGGGCGGTGTTAATGACAAGCTGGACTGGGTCAACAGTCGAGCGGGCTCTGCGGAAACCACAATGATTTTCCGAAAGGCCTCCTCCCTCCTCCACAGCTTTCTCCAGTCGGGTACTAATAATACTCTCCAGAACCTTGCCAGCTCTGTCAAGCATACACAGTGGCCGGTATGATGATGGGTCTTCGGGAGATTTATTCCCCTTAGGGAGGAGCACCGGGCGCTGTTTTTTCCATCTTTCTGGGTACACCCCTTCTCTCAAGCAAGAATAATAGAGTTCCACAAATTTGTCGGTGTGAGCGAGTATCGCAGTCTTGAGGGCAATATTGGGAATGTTATCCGGTCCGGGAGCCTTTGTGTTGCCGATTCTGCTGATTGCGTGCAGTATTTCTTCTTGCGTGACTGGAGGAATTATATCTAGCTCAGATAACGCTATATGAACTGAGTCACCGGGGTGGCTCGTGAATAGGGCTGTCACATTATAATCTATGAACAATTTGTAAAGACTGAACTGTAACTTTCCTATTTATGTAACTATTTAAACCTGTAACATTATGTAACATATAACAAAAAATCCTGTAAATTATGTGTAGCATATAATATTATACCTGATAACTCCGAACATGTGAAAACTATATCATAAATACATTTGTAACAAACAATACTTGTAACAAACTAGGCACCTGATGTTAAGTCTCGAGACTTATCAAGACCCTAAACTGATAGTAAATAAAGAAATCAATTCAATTATTATTATTATTTATTGTTTTAAGGCGGGGAAAATCCTTTCTAGAGACCGGTGAAGCTGGTACTGTCGGACTCCCAGACTTGGTCTACAGACTAAAACCCCCCTCCGCTTGGTCTTTACCTGTATAGCACCATGTGTGGAAACGTCTGGCGAGACATTACATCGCACGTGGAATTGGGTGGGAGAAAGTGCTTTATCTGCTACCAATCATGTCCTTCTGTTTATGAATATGTTTCATTAAATCTCTCATTGTGTTCCCGTTTTCTGAGCATGCAGCATATTTTCGATTGTATTTCCAGGAGTTAACTCCACTCGCAGTTTGTCGTAGCATTTAGATCTGACTTCTTCCCAAGCTTTGCAATTATATAGAGAGTGCAAAGCGTCACCCTTTTTGTGGCGTACACAACATTGGGCTTTCAGCGATTTTGAATCTATAGAGGTACTTTTTGAAGCATCCATGTCCTGTAAGGGCTTGCGACAAATTGTCCTGAGTTTTCTGCTAATCCATTCTTTGATGTTGGGAATAAGACTAAAAGGCCACCTGTCTTTTTCCTCAAAGTCCCATCGGCATTGCCATTTATACACATGATGGCTTCGCAGCTCCACTTTGATTTCATTTTCCTGGTTTGTTGTCATTGGGTGCATTTGTTTTTCAGCCGATTTAGCCTTAAGTACAGTGCTTTCCTTGAGCTAAAACGCCGATAGGGGGCGTACTGCCCAGAACTAAGGATGCAATATCCGATACAGTACGATATTCTGAAATTATCCTCAGTTGCATCCTTCTCTAAATCTGAGAATGTTTGCGACTTATGGACTCGTCGCTTAGAGCATCAGCCCACGGGCAGAATGCAACATTCTCGAGTGTACTGCGCCAGATATCAAACTTCGTTTACTTTCGTTGGGCCCTCCTGAGTTTAGCATAATTCTGGAGAGGTTTGCAGCAGCCTATCATGCCTTATCTGCTATTTTTGATACAGGGTCCAAAGCTTAATCTCGAGTCCATCTAGACACAAATATGTTATTTGCCGATTCCATCTAATAAGCTCGTCTCAGAGTCGGATCACAGAGGGCCGGAATGCTCTCCAATTTGTAACCAGTTCGGCTTCTGTTTTTGCTACCACCATCTGAAGATTTCTTACATCCAGCAATTTTTTCACCCAGCGAAAAGTTTCATTGGTCTTTATTTCCAGTAGCTCCACATTGTCACTATGGCACACTATAAGTGTATCATCAGCATAACCAATAATTTGAGAGATTTTCGGAAGCTCAATGTTCTCTCTACGCGGATTTTGTTGCTACAGGCAAGACATTGCTACAGGCCTCCGCGCCCATGGCGGAGTCGCCACTTTTATCACAGACTCTCTGGTATCGAAAGAAATAGATATACGAACCACTCTCCAGATATCTTGCGTTCGTGTAAATTTACGAACTATTTCTGTTACCATTTGCAACGTTTATATCCCGCCTGGACAAGTCGTGTCACAGAAAGAACTGGAAGATGTGTTCTCTCAGGTGCCTACACCTTTTCTTATTGTGGGGGACTTCAACGCCCACAACCCTGCCTGGGGTGGCTCAAGGTCGTGCACGAGTGGTAGGTTACTTGAAAATATTATAGATAGCCAAAACTTAACTCTCCTAAATTCTGGCGAAAGCACACACTTTTCCGTAGCTTCTAACACTTTCTCGTCCGTGGACCTAGCTTTCTGCAGCCCCTCTGTTTCTACAATCTTCGAGTGGACTGTCCTAGGCGACCTACATGACAGTGACCATTTTACCATTCGGGTCAACTTCGATATTCCCGATCTGAACGTTGCCCGCTCTCCTCGATGGCTAATATTTCGAACTGAGTGGGAAACCTTTAAGAAAGAATTACGAATATCGGAAAACTGCTCAAACGACATCGATGCTATGGTTGCCCATTTTAATAACGCCGTCCTTCATACGGCCTCATTTGCCATCCCGAAGTCGTCGGGTCATGCACAACATCCCCCTGTGTCATGGTAGAACGCTGATTGTGCCACCGCGGTCCGTGATCGGAAGAGAGCATTGGCAAAACTTAGTAGGTTCCCAACCATGGAAAACCTAATAAATTATAAAAGATCCCGAGCCAGAGCTATATTAACGATACGGGAAAGTAAGGCTGCGTCCTCGAGAGCTTACACCTCGTCACTCTCTTGCCGTTCATCCCCTAAACTAGTGTGAGAAAAGGTCCGGCAGATCGGTGGAAGACTCCCTTCGCCGTCTATTTCAGGGCTTATGGTAAATGGATATCTCCTAACCTCTCCACAAGAAATTGATGAAGAAATGGCCTCTCACTACGAACACATCTCCAGCTCCTTACACTAACGTTCTGGCTTTCAAAAAACGAAAAGAGAAATGGAAAACTGTAAATTAGATTTATCGAGTCGCGTGGAGGAAGATAACAATGCCTTTTTCTCCATGGACAAACTCCCCTGTGCCCTCGCTTGTGCGCATGACTCTGCTCCAGGACCAGACCAGATACATAACCAAATGTTGAAACACCTACCTGAAAACGTTCGTTTCTTTCTCCTCGGCATTTTCAACAAGATTTGGGCTGAACACGGAGTACCAAGAATTTGGCGTAAGGCCACTGTTCTCCCAATCCCTAAAGAAGGAAAGGACAGAACAACCCCCTCAAGTTACCGCCCAATCTCGCTCACAAGCTGTGTGTGCAAGGTTATAGAGCGAATGGTGAATACACGTCTGGTCTGGCTCCTGGAACAAAAGAACCTATTTACACCTCTCCAGTGTGGCTGCAGGAAGCACAGGTCAACCATGGACCACTTAGTCACCCTCGCTACGCAAATTTCCACTTCTTTCATACTACGTCAGCACCTGGTAGCAATTTTCTTCGATGTAGAGAAAGCGTATGACACCGCCTGGAGGTACGGTATTCTTCGCACCTTGCATACTTGGGGCCTTAGGGGTCCGCCTAGGCGACGTGTTATTCTCTAGTCACCAGTTAGAAAACGATGTTCCCCAGGGATCGATTTTCAGCGTCACTGTTTGCCATTGCTATCAATAGTATTGCATCAGTCATGCGGGAACCTGTGAAGGCATCACTGTTCGTTGACGACCTTGCAATGTTTTGCTCCTCCAAGAGCGTGCAAGTTATTGAGAAGCAACTACAACTTGTGCTCAACAAACCGCAGAAATAGGGCGAAGAAACAGAATTAAAGTTCTCTACCTCAAAAACAACTTGCATGCACTTTTGCAGAATCCATCACATCCATAATGAACCCGACATTTTTCTTGGAGGACAGCAGCTCCCATTCGTTGAATCCACAACCTTCCTTGGGCTCACATTCGTCAAGAGCCTAACCTGACGAAAACACATCCGTAAACTACAGGGTCGATGTGTATCACCTATGAATCTCCTTCGCACCCTTACTGGTAGCTCTTGGGGCGCAGACCGTGTTTGTCTTTTGCGTTTGTATAGAACTCTCTACCACCCTATCTTGGATTACGAATGCATAGTGTATGAGTCAGCGTCTCCATCAACCCTCCGGCCATTAAATACCATACACAATGCTGGCACAAGGATTAGTACAGGCGCCTACAGGACGAGTCGCATCGAATGCCTCTTGGTCGAGGCTGGAGAGCCATCTCTGAGCCGAAGGCGGGATATTCTGATTGTCCTCCTATGGCGCGAAATTATTCAATGTTGCTACTCCCTCGCGTCAACGACTTCTCCATCCAACCCACTTGACTTCATATGCGCCTAGACCGTCGTAACCCCATCCCCTGGGAGTCCGTCTCCGTATGCTCTTACAGAAGCTTCATATAAAACCACCCGACCCTGTGAAACCTCCCGAAACCTTGTTTCCCCTTGGAAACTACACCGGTCGATAATAGATCTTAGACTGTCTAACCTTCCTGAATCCTTAACTCCCCCCAGTACATTCTTATCGGAATTTGAAGCGATAAAATCTACGTATCCTGGCCATTACTTCATTTACACAGATGGCTCCTCTTCAAAACGGCAAAGTTGGATGTGCCTTCTACTGCAGTAGAGTCACGCAATGTTTTCGATTAGACTCTTCGTGCAGCGTCTATACCGCAGAGAAATATGCGCTCTTGGAGGCACTTACATTTGCTGAATCGATGTCACTAAAGAAAGTAGTGATCTGCAGTGATTCCAAAATCTCTCTTGAATCCATCTCCTCCTTCTCGTCTTGTGACCCATTGACAATGACTAACCAACACCAAATTCACCATCTATTGGTCCGCCACTATATTTTAGTCTTTTGTTGGGTCCCTGGACACGTGGGAATAAGAGGAAATGAAATAGCTGACCAGCCAGCAAAGTATGCCTCGAAGAAAAGAGAATTAGACATCTTCACAGTCTCCACGGAAGACACTAAGCTGTTTATAAAACGCTCTATCCGCAGTGAATGGCAAACAGAGTGGCATAACTCCGATTTTAAGCTCACGAGAATCAAGGATTCCATAACTCCTTGGTCTTCCTCATCTCGTGATGCTCGGCGCGAGGAGTTCATTTTAACACGCTTCCGGATCGGTCACTGCCATTTTTCCCACGGTTATTTCCTCCATGGGGACCCACCCCCTACATGCGAATACTGCAAAATAGATCTTACCGTGGAGCATGTTCTCTTACGCTGTGTTAAGATAAGAGAGCCGTCGAATGCATGACCTTGCTAGCTCCCTAGCGGAGATTCTTAGAAATGATGAATCTTCTCTCTGCAAGCTTTTTGGCTTTTTGCGAGAGACTGGCTTGTACAGCCTTATCTGAGAGAAGATGATAATGCCAATTATTGGCTTTTAGCCTGCGATTTAAAAAAACGCATTTTTCTACCAAACCCTTTTATTAGGATACGTTCCTTTTCAGTTTTACTTTGCTTTCTATTTAAAGATTTTAAATTTTCTTTGTTAGCTTGGCACTGCAATATTGTGCACTGGTCTTAAAATAATTTGACACGGACGCAAATGACCTTAACCGTTGAAGCGCCCTTAAACTCAATGAATCAATCAATCACAAAGGTCTGAACGATGACGTCAGCTTAATTGGTTTGTTTCCTTTCCGTATGAGAATTAGCTTCTTCTGTTTCCAAACCTTAAAGAATTTTCCCACTTTAAGGCAGTGACTAAAGGTATCCAGAAGACATTCTGGATATTATTTAATTACTATAGTAAGGATCGCGTTAGAGTTCCCGGCCCTGGTGCTGTTTCCTTTATGCTCTTTGTCATCGTTGGTACAAATTCTTCCTTCATAAAGTAATTAACTTCGTCGAAGTGGTAGTCAGAAGGTCTATTCCTTCCCCAGCATTCTGTTAGGAAATATCTTTTGATTCACTCTCTCGAGGCATTAAAATCCCGTGGTTCAAATTTTTCTTTAACTATTTTATAGGTTCTATTACATACGTTCGTACTATAAACAACGATCCCAGAACGATACCTTACTGGAATGATGGAACGTTATGTACACACCTTTCCGACACTTTGCCAATTACACGTGGAATCCCTCAGAGATCGATTTTACGCCCTATTCTCTTACTCCTATAAGTAAACGATATGCCCTCGATGATTTGAAACGTAAGAACAGTTCTCTGTGCGTATAATACACATTTGTTTTTCCTAGGGCTTGTATCCAGCCGACAGCCGGTTGCCCTTTACGTCCTGAAGGGACGCATATTCTACCATACACTAGACAAACAATTGCGGGCTCTTCTGATCTGGGGTCAGCAGAACGCGAGGCCCTCCGCGACAACACAAGCACAAAGTGAAGGGACAAACAGCCATGCCCAAGGCGGGACTCGAACTCGCGACCCTTCGGACCGAAGCGCTGAGTCGGTACTCGCTCTTAGCCACCTCGGCCATCCAGATCGGCGTATAATACTCATTCCTTGCAATAAAGAAACCGTAAATAGTACAATATATGTTTCAAATTGGTTCCGTAATAACAAATTAATAGTAAATGAAAAGAAAACGGTTTTAATGCAGTTTTCCATTTCAAATGAACAACTCTGTGCTCCCTTCAAAATGAACGGTGTACCATTGCCTAATGTTAAGGAAACAAAATTTTTAGGTCTCTCCATTCAGTCAAACCTCAAATGGAACGTCAAATAAAATGAATTGAACACAAAATGAAGTTCATTATGCTACACGTTCAGAATTCTTTCAAATTCATTAACCTTCATGCTGTTGGTTGTGTATATTTGGCGAATGTTCATTTCCGCCTGAGATATGGCATAATATTCTGGGGAAATACATCTTATAGGTCCCAGACGTTTAGATTACTAAACAATTGTACGAATAATAACCAAATCCCACCCACATGATTCTTGTAAGCCTCTCTTTATTAAAGGAAATGTACCATTACCTTGTCTGTTGATTTACGAATCAGTGTTTTTGTCAAAAATGATTTGCTTGAGAGCGGAAATATGTTTTCAAACAACGCCGATGTCTATAACTATAACAGTCGACGTAGTAATCATGTCCATCAGGTAACAGTATGAACAGCTAATTACAAAAACTCCACATACAATAAATGTACATTATTTTACAACACTTTGCCAGGTGACATTAAACGATTAAATTTGATAGAAAAGTTTAAATCCCAAGTGAAATCGTTTCAGTTGCATAAGTGTTTCTATACATCAGAGACTATACTGAGGAAAGTAGCATTAATTTTATCAGTGATATTTAATGTATTATTTACAATTTGGACTGTATACTTATAACCTACCTGTAACACATTGTACCGCAGTCTCTGGGTCAATGACCTCCATCTCGATCAGGTTTTTCGTCCAGTTTCCCTGATCCCTTGAGCAAAGGCTGAGATCGCACCCATCCCTTGTTTTGGTTCTGGACATAACTTGAACTTCATTATCAGTGCACGTGTTCTAGAATTCAATGGTAAATCTAGTTATTCAAGTTATCGTTCTCCATGTTGTCGCGGCATGAATGACGAAGGACATTACGAGGTATAAGAGCCCAAATTTATTGCTGATTTATCCTCGAAATCAGATTTTATTACCTCGGAGTGAATATTTTGTTAATAATCCTTGCAAAAAACGCTAATTTTTTCTGTATTCAATATTGAAGTAGTTTATAGCTTAGTGTAGAGATAACATAATTTTTGAAGACTTGCACAGAATTCACTTCTCGCCATAGCACGTAAGAGACAGTGAAAACTGTCTTTCTCGTAAAATAAATAAGTAAATAGGCTTTTCCCCAGGGTCATTATCCACCTCATTTACTATGTCCTTCCAGCATTTGGTTTTACTTCTTTTGATTTCGGACTTAAGACGTTTACGGCACCTTGGTTTATTGTCTTCTGGAGGACTTGGAGCTCTTTTATTTTTGTTTTAAGCAAGTTAATCTCGAGGCTCTCCCTAGTTTTTTTTAAGTCTTCTCAGTCTTCTCAACCCTCTCCCTACCACGCATAGTATTTTCTGCTTGTTCATCACCTTTCCCCAAGAGAAGCAGCCTATCGTACATCCACTTTTGCTCCTCTTCAATGTTTAGGCATCAGTTCAACTTCTTGTTATGCTGTAGCTGAAGTCTCCTTCACTACCACTGGGTTATTTTTTAGCAGATTTCTGCCAATTACGGTTAGTTGTGTTTGCAGACGCTCTATTATCTCATTTTGTTTCGCCAGCTTTTGAGTAATTTTCCATCTTTCTAACACTCAGTCCACCGTATACCTTTCTCCTTCAGGTGTGAACTCTTCTTGAACCGAGGATACCTTTACTCCAGTTGGTTCTCCAGTTATGGAGGTGTACAGAGAAAGGGAAGAATGACCAGGAAGGGAGGGGTTGCTTTCGCGGACTGAACGGGACCTTCTCTGTACAATGACAAGCTTACGCCGCGCCGGGCCGTGAGCTGCCCGGAGGGGGAGAGAGGGATGGCGCTGGTTGAGGGAAGAAGCAGGGATTGTCTGAATTGAACTTACTCATATTGCACATACTATTTATTATTAATTTTACAATATTTCCATTTGTAACGATTACCCTTTATCTGCTGAAAAGTCCGTCTGCGTTGAACGTAGTCGACTTGCCGAAGGCAGAATTGTTGCTCGATGAGCATCTATGTATACCGACTGCACCCCTGCCGAAGGCAGTGGGGTTACGTCCAACACTCGAGAGCAACCAGAAGATGGCGCCGGGCCGGGCCGGGCTTGCTTTGTCCGTCGCGGAGAGGTTTGTTCGCGGCAGAGACGGCGACCTGTCGGAGAGTGCCGAATTGGGGTAGAGGCTACCGGCCCTTCGGGGGACGCGTTGGCGGGCAGCCGGGCTGGGGGAGGCGGCGGTGAGGGTGGCCAGCAGTGGGAGCGCCGAGTGCCCGCGGTGTGTGCGACCAGCCTCCGAAGGAGGAAACAACGACCTGCCGCCAAGGGCGTTTGTGGCGTGGACGGAACAGAGGGGCTGCATGTAGGTGATCTCTGCAGTTTCCGCCTTCCAACGAAGGGGTTATATACACTTGTGGATCACTTGGCACCTCTGACAAATAATTGTATATATATATATATATATATATATATATATATATATATATATATATATATATAATAGTGTATGATAAGTGGTTTATTTTGGTTACATTGGTTGTTAAACAGCAGTGATACGAGTAACATGAGTTTCATATTGGCCAGTATATACATCTCCTTATTCCGAATAAAATTTCTTTCAGTATATTCATATATTGAAATACACGCATTTTTAATTAAGAATTTTTTGAACATTCGTTAATTTCAGATCTATAACAGACTTATTTAAGATTCATCTGTAATTTTAATTTGTGCACTAGCTTATTTTATTTCAGTAATTTTTGGAAACTTCTTTAATGTAGGAAATTTTATATACACAAATTTTCTATATTGTGTAGTTTAATACAATAATAGAGGACTATTGACTAATTGTTTTTTGTGGATAAGATTGTGCAAATGAAAGTTTCGTATTCATTTATAAAACGTGTCAATAATTTTCATTTGTATTATAACACTCCAGTTACAGTTATGATTACGTGAAATTTCAAGACCCTGTATTGATGGCATGTTGTTTTGATAATGAGACAATATTAAAGAAGTAATTGTCACTAAGTGTAATTTGACAGTTTTCTAAATTCATGAATTCAATATTCATGCGTTTGGTCCACAGCAAAGTGAGTTGATTTGTATATATTATTACTTACAATGGTTTTGTAAAAATTGAAAATTTGTTCGTAAATGTGTAATAATTGTTTGTAAAAAAACTGAATTGTTGTTTATATTGTGTATGACTAAGTACTGTATATTTACTTAATTTAGAAATAAATATTGTGAATATGAAATTACTTTTTATTTTGCACTTCCTTGGCTAAAATTTCCTTCATTGACTTGGAATTCAAAATCTTATTAATTGTTGGCTTCTAAATTGCCTTGCGCAATAATTTTACATAAAATAATTCCATTTAGTATATAATTATATCCGCCATATTGGAAAATTTCTAGATAAAGAAATTTCAAATGTCCCGGTTCACGTCTGCCCTCCATTTCGATTGGTAGACAGTCTTTCAACGCGAATTGGATGGTAGGGACAGGAAATGTATGCTTCTTCCTGATTTGTTACTTCTGTCCGAGTGGAGGGGTCGATTCTCTACGCTCCACGAAAATGAGAGCGTCCAAATTAACGTTGAGTGCCCACTCTAATACATACGCTCTGTCCCGCGTTTTCAATTGATTGCACCGAGTGATTCGGTCGGACTTTCGTGTAGTTCTTCGATGTAACGTCTGATCCGTGGTGGCGCTAGTGTAAGTAGTGAATCGATTCCGGGAGAGGGAACACCAAGCTTCTGCGAAGAATCATTCGTGCACCTTCTCGAGAGTTGTACTATAATGAAGAATTCATCTGCCAACTAAGATTCTATTATTTAATGTACATTGAAAAGTTTTAAACCACATAACTACAGTTATGTGAAAATAACAAGTCACTTTACAAAAAATCTGTGATTAATTACATATATCTTCCATGCATTTATATTTATACATCTATGTGGATAGAGAACATCGGATTAATTGGGAAGTTTGTCTTAAAAGATTGTATAATTGATGGATTAAACGATTCATAAAGGCATATTATGTTCGTTTCTCTCGAATATGTACTGAAAATTCTATAATTTATGAAATTTTAATTACGTTATTTATGAACATCCATTTTTCTCGAGTGTTTTAAAGAGCCGCTTTAAAAGCCACGTTCACCAATCACAGCGCATATACCGCAACAATTTGTGAACGATTTCAACAATTCAACGAATCGGTTTGAAAAGCAATCGTTCTACCGGTTGAACCAACAGTTGTGATTCCTCCGGTTGCCATCACTAGAACGTGTCCGTTTTCGTTGTCTATCGATACTTGACGTCTGGTGTTGTGCGACTGCGAGCGACCCAAACGAGGGATTGAAGTTCGATGTCTATTTGTCAGTAAGTTGGTTATCGGAAATATCGCGGTAAATTTGGAACTTAAGATTAAAAGGCACAAATTTATTCAAGTTATAATTGAGAGTGTATTTGCAACGGTATTGAAGAAAGAAATTGTTTCGTTGTTTTGCCAATGTCGTTCGGAACATATTTGCTAGGTATTGTGCGTACCAACGGTAAATAATTTCTGATGCCACGGTTCAAATTGCTTATCGGTGTGTAAGAAAACTCTTTCATAATTTATTATAGATCAGATAATACATTATAGATCAGAATGTGCAAATGCTATTAGCCAAACTAATGGAGAAAAAACGTACATTATATTATAAGTTGGCGGTGCCCAAATCTATGAAGAGCATTTATTGGAAATATTTTGGATTTCCTGCTACTGATGAAGGGGAAATTCTTACCAGAGTTAAAATTGTGTGCGTATTATGTAAAACTCAAATTACTTATAGCCGTAACACAAGCAATTTGAGGACGCACTTACAACATAAACATCCTTATGAACTGCTTGAATTGGAAACTGCAAATTCACCCAGAGGACCTAGTGTAGATCCTAAAGAAAAACGTGCTCAAAAGCGAGTGAAGACTCCCAGAGCTTCCCATATTTTTACAACAGTTGCAGATGGAACAGTGCAAATAGAAAATGATTTTCACTTCCTTTCAGATCCAACTATTACTCTTGAGATCATAGATGATGATGGATCATCTAGTAACCAAAATGTGCAGGTTGTCTTAAAAGGGCGTAGCTCTGGAATAGGAAATCGAAATGTGGCCACAATTTTACCTGAAAATAATACAAATAGCCAAATGCCTTCTAAGGTAGACAGTAAAACCATTTCAGATGCTATTGCAGAATTTGTAATCCTGGACCTTCAGTTACCAGATGTTGTAGAAGGACAAGGTTTCCAAAGACTACTAGCTACACTGTGCTCTCCATGTGACATTCCCAGCAAAACTAACCTTGAGGAAGAGCTAATCCCAAGAATTTATGATACTTTTAAAGAGTGTGGTTCGTCTTTGGTATCATGTCATCAAAGTGAAATGGGTTTAAGTGTTGAAGAATGGAATTCTGCCAATGGAGAATCCTTTATAACTGTTTCTGTACATTTTCAAGAGTCATTTGATCTGGTACTAGAAACAATAGTGTTGGGTACTTTACACTGTGGTTCAGAAATGGATACTGCGCAGTGGGGAAATGTATTTGATGTATTTTTTTCTGAGTGGGGTGTAAAACTAGAGAATGTATCTGCTGTCATCACTGCTACCACAAAACAAGAAATATTGATGGCCCTGGCAGAGAAAGGACTAAACTTAGTCCCATGTTTTGTGCATAGTTTGCAGGTATGCCCTGTATAAAAAAAGACATCACTTTTATAATATTGTTCATAAACAAAATACTATTTTTATTTACTCTTAGTTCACAGAGACTGAAACACACGAAATATTTTAAAGCAATAGTTGCAATTGCAATCTATTATGGAAACATTAATCGTTGTGTACATTGTATATTTTCTCTCAAAACATATTTCATTTTAAGACTGGTAGTTATGCATTTCTAATGTCATTTAATAAAAAATATTTATTTTCTGTATGAGTAATAACAACTGAAATATCCATCTCTAAAACTTTTTCCAGTGTTGTGTAAAATTATTTTTTTAAATTTATTTATTTATTTATTTTATGTCAAAAAACAGTTAAAACTGTGTATGACATGCTATGGAGAAAAGTGAATTGTGTGCACATTTTCAAAATTCTGTGATCCCTACACTGTCATATACTACTTGAAATCTGAAAGAAAAAAAAGCTCCCATGTAATAAAATCTATTTTCAAGGATAAATAAGCAATAAACTTTGGACCATATTGTCCTTCGGAATAATAATTCCTGCTGCGAGAACATGGAAACAATAATTTGAATAACTATATTTCCAATGTAGGATTTCCTATAATACATAATTGTGTGTTTATTTTTGTAATTTTATAATCAAAATTAATATATGTTCTTACTTTGTAACAGCTTTGAA
Organism: Teleogryllus occipitalis; assembly: GCA_011170035.1. NCBI lineage: Eukaryota > Metazoa > Arthropoda > Insecta > Orthoptera > Gryllidae > Teleogryllus > Teleogryllus occipitalis. The sequence continues at coordinate 54,267 of BLKR01005059.1, read as the reverse complement.
ATAGTTTCATGTTGTTCATTGAATGCAGTGTGTTTGACACCCTAATTCATTTGTATACCAATATACTAAATCACATTTTCTATACATATGAACTAATATCATCAGATGTTTTATAAAGAGGTTCAGTCATTAACAAGTCTAGTATTAAAAGATGCTTTTCATATTATTTTATAGATGCATTTTTTGTGTTTGTTTTGTTATTAAATATGTCTCAGAAATATTGTTTACTGTTACTGCAATAATGAACATCTTCATAAAAACCAAAAATACAACTTAGTAGAAGTTAGCCAAAAGCAATGTCCCAAAAATAAAATATTAGTATTGTGAGGAATAAAAATGCTGTGCAGAGAAATGTGTGCAGCACAATAGTGTCATTTAAAAATTGATTTTTCAATTACCAGACAGAATTTAGACCTCCTCCCCCTTCCCACTGTTGGGATCTACCAACTGAGATCTCTTAGAACGTAGCAGTCTTGTAGAGTGTATTTCATTTCTAAATATATTCTGGTGTCTTTCTCTTTAATGAACATTTTTAAGCCTGTATTTTGCTTTATATTCAAAGTTTCAAGTTTTTAATATTAAATTGTATTTCGTATTGTTTGCAGTTATGCACAACTGCTTGTTTTGAACAACCAGAAGTTGTAAATATTTTATATAAATGTAGATCCATTGTTGCTCTTATATCTCATAATAAGACTAATTATGCAACACTCAGAATGCAAGAACAAATGATGCAGGTACTTGTAATACAATGGATTATTGTGTGTTAATTTGATAATATGGAACTATCATTAATATAAAAAGTTACAATGTTGCAGTTGGAAGAGAATCCTTTGAGAATGGATTATCCTCATGTTTGGACATCAACATATGTAATGTTGGAACAACTCCTAATAAGAAAAAACATTATTATTTCAATTCTGAATGCTGCTGATATCATTGAAAGAGATGGATTTATGATAACGGAAGCAGAATGGAAAATTATGGAAGACCTAGTTATGATATTAGATCCTTTTATAGTAAGTCAAGTCAGGAACTTGATTGTATTAGTTATTCAGTACTATTCATGTTATGCCTTGTGCTTACATGAAGATGAAGAATAATTGAAAATTATTTTATTCTTAGTTGGATTATTTTGTTATTAATGTTTCAGCCAATTATTTTATTAACGGAAGTTCATTATCATTTGCAGGGCTTGGGCAGTAACAAGATATGCCACAGCAGTCACAGCAAGCGTCCTGCTATTCATATTTCTTATATCTTGATTTTGGTGAAACTGGTTTATCTTGTTACTTTGTGTCTTGTTCATTTTTATGAAGGATTAACATTTATGAATAGCAGGTGGCTTGCTGAGGCTGTTGAAGCTTTTCTTGCTATTGCCTCCAGCCTTTCATTTGCATAAACTAAACAAGTTTTATAGTGTAAATGAGTGGCTTTCTCTTTAAAAATTTTTTTATAAATTTTGTATAACTCATAATTACAGACCTGAATTTATGTTACACAACTACAGACATGGAATTCAAACTGACTCCGCATGTTTCCTCGAGGAAATATGTTTTACTAACTTACTTTTTCAATTTATTTTTTGTGTACATTGTGAAATTACTTTTATTAGAATGGATAATTATTTTAAAAGATTTGGTTATAATTATTAATTACTTGCTTCTTAATTGCGTCTCTCTAGTCGAGCTATTCAGATTAAATATTTAATGCAAATAAAATGATTAAACACATTTAACAATATTTTATTGCTTTTATGATTGGTACATATTGTTCTTGAATGTTGACACCAAGGACATGTTTACAAGAACAGCAAATAGCATTTGTTTTCGTCTTGAGTTTCTCAAGACAAGCAGAGCAGTATTTTCTTGTTTATAGTTTTTCATCCTCTTTTGCTGTTTCTTTCTATTCTCTACTTAGTATTATCGTAATTGAAATTCTTATGTCTTGTTGAAGACATGTGATGGCCGTTCTCCTTTCAAATTTCTTTTGTAACTAGTTTCTTAGCTAGACTTTTTATAAAATTCAGCCTTGTTATTTATGCTATTAGTGCTAAATGAGAAAAATATCAAGATAATACCAAGGATAGTGCTCAAAAAATAAAAATATATACAATAACTCGCATAACATAAGAAATATTACACACATGCCTGCCTTCGTTAGTGTTAACAAGGAATATTTTTCTTTTCAAGTGTAAACAGACTTGGAGTCAAACTGACTCCATGACACACATAGCTACTTTTAACCGGAAGTAAATCTGATAAAGATGCATAAAATCAACAATTTGCACACGCAACAACGAAGAGTTAATTTGAAGGTACGGAAGTGCTGCTGGAAAAGGTGAAAATGTCAAAATAATAAAATAAAAATATACACAAGAGCAAAGTCAGTTTGATTTCCATCTGTGGTTACAGGTAAAAGAAACCAACATTCATTTGGAATTGGTTGTAACATGCAATTGAGCTATGCCATAAATTTGGATAACACGCGTTCATTTCTCCAGGTAACGATTATGACTCTTAGTGAAGAAAAGACTCCTCTTATATCCCTGCTCAAACCACTTCTACGCGAGTTGAACAATACACACTTGAATACTAAAGACAGTGATTCAGAAAGTGCCAAAAATTTCAAGACCTCTCTTTCAGAAAATTTGTGTTCAAGGTTTGAATTTTTGCAATACATTTTTTTTATGTATAATTTATTACCAACACACAAAATGTAATAATTATGACAATTCAGGTACAGTGATCCATCAGTTGATCAACTACTTCAAACAGCAACCTTGTTAGATCCTCGATTTAAATTGTTACCTTGTGCAAATGGCGATGATAAAAACATATTTGGACCTATAAAAAAAATGCTCATTAAACTTGTGGAAGAAGAACAGTTTTCAAATGTTGGAGAAGAACCGTCTGATCAAAAGGGCAGTTTGTCAGGTAAATGAAAACCTAAGTTAGCAACATGCAGTTAACATTACTTCAGATAATCATCAATATTAGTTCTTGTGTATGTTACTGTTTTTCCCATATTTTATTGCATTTTGTATTTTCAGGAATGGAGATTTTGCTTAGAGGTATATGTAATGGTAAAAACAGTATCCCTGCAGAAGAAAGAGCTGATCTGGAGTTAGTGCAATACCAATCCGAGAGCATTGCTGCATTGGACGACTGTCCACTGCAATGGTGGGCTAAAGCTTCAGCAAAATGTCCTATTTTGGCACGTCTGGCTTGTAAATATAATTGTGTCCCAGCCTCAGCAAGTCCTCCCCATCGCAATCTTATGGAAAGCAAAATACTCTTTGATCTTAGACGAGCAAGCCTGCGACCTGATCTTGTTGATAAATTTGTGTTTTTAAATGGAAATTACAGTGAGTAGGAAAATGTGTTCTCTCCATCTAAATTCTGTGCTAAGATGGTAAAATGATATAAGTCACTTTGTCATGACATGAGACATTCTTGTTTGTTAATGTTTAGAAGTTGGCATTCTCTTGTATTTTATAAAAAACAATGGTTGCAAATAGCAATAAAACAAAAGCCACAGAGTAATTTTTTAAGATTTTTGATGCTTCAAATTGCTGGCATTGAACATTTTTAAAGAGCGACTTATATCATTTGGCCATCGTAGCACAGAATTAATATGGTAGAAAATTATGTTGATATTTTCCTTTAAAATGTGTTATCATTTTTCATCTAAAGTGTCCCTAGATTTGTTTTCATTTAACATTATACTGTGATGTTAACAGCATGATATCAATTTCTTTTGGCAATCAAGAACATTAAATATATGGAAAGTATGACAATGAAAATAAATGTAACGAAAAATGTAATATTAATGTTTACTTTTGCTATTATGCAAGTAAACAGTGACTCCTTTTATCCTGGAGGATCACATCTTCATATGGGGCCTTACAACTTGAATCATCATCTACAAAGACATGGAAATTGTTCAAAACACAATCTTCTGTTGGAACTAGGAAATTTATATTATCATCATCAACTCATGTTTGAACATTGACAAATGTTAGCATGTAATGTCTCTCATGCCTCACACAATGAATTGGAGATTCTTGGTATATTTCATAACAGCTACTGTAGTGGAAAAGTTTTTTTTATCTAAGAATGTATATAGTGTGTAAACTTTTCTGATTGTTTCTTCTGAAATGTTATACATCTACATTTTTCATGTTGCACCCAGGTAGCTGTACCATGCAACTACATTGCATAAATCAGTTTTATTAAAAAGTACATTCTCCTCTCTGTTAGTACCTAGTTTTAATGTTATTTATGACATTACTGGTGGTGAATACAGTTAAAAATGAAATACTGTGTCATTCTCTGTGGATGTTATATAAAACTGGGAGGTGTAGACAACATGAAAATGTTATGCATTACACATTTCATTAAAGATACAAAAATGCTTCTATCTCTTCTATACAAATTGATAACCATTTCCTGTGAAAATATGTTCACACAACACTGTTTTCAAGATAAAAAAGATAAACAAAATTTTAAAACTATTAACATGCAAGATTTAATTGTAGAAAAGGATGATATATTTCAATTTATTTGCTTATAAAGGGAAACTTAATTGTATAATTGATTACGAGCATTTTAAATCACAAATAAATGAATTTTTTATGGAGTACTTAATGTTTGATAATCCTAGAAAGACAGAAATGATACTTTTTAATTTTCAAGATCTTTTTAAATAATGTACGTTAAAATTATCGTGTAAATATTTGTATTAAGTGGGATATATGTGTGGGGACTACATTTCTCCTCTCATTGATCTTGAATTTGTGAAAGATATATGAATAGAGACTGTTGAAGCTAAACCAGGCAAATTCATTTGAAGTCTTTACCATATTACACTGCAATGTAAGCATGTAGTTTAAATTATTGTAGTTGTAAAAACTGGTGTCAGTTCAATGTTCCCAAAAGTATACCATCTTAAAGTTAAATTACAGTATTGAAAGGCTCTCTTGAAAATGATATTCTCTTTGGTTACTCACGTACACCAAACATATCAAACTAGAAGTTCCAGTATCAACTGTTTGTTAGATAAAACCATGAATCACTAAATTTCACCACTATTCTCTTGTACAAATCACAATGTACTGCAGCCACTGAGAAAATTTATAAAATATAACTACTGGTAAACAAATATTAAAATAAAAAGTGTGAAAGATTTTTCATACTTGCATAACTTTTGAGCAATATTTACTGCCATTTAACCAATAAAATATTAGTGGAGTTGTCCCCTTTGTGGTAAGTATCAAAGCTTGCAAAGTAATAGTTGACACCAGATAAAGAAAATGCATAATAATATTGATGTGTTGAATCTTCTGTAGAGAAATCCCTTTGAATCAGCCTGAAAAGTATGTATTGTATATGCCAACAAATAAGAAGAATAGTATACAATCATTTCATAATTCTTATCTGGAATATAAATGCTGATGAGAAGCTGAAACCTATTAGAGTAATAGAAAATATCAGACAAAAATCTTTAACATTGTAAAACCGATATGATCAAAGTTGTACAGAAATGATATTTAGTATATCTTTGCCCAAACTCGTGCAACCTTACTACTTAGATCTTTGATATTTTTCTTGCATACTCATACATGCTGAAATAGAAAAATACTGCATCCTCCTCCTCCTCACCATTTCATGTTTTAAACATTGAATATATTGTTAAATTATATGTAGTTGTTACCATAATTGATATAATGTATATTGTTAAATTATATGTAGTTTTTACCATAATTGATATAATGTACTATCATTATTGTTATTAATAAATAATAAATAACACTGTTCTTCAAAAAAAACCTTTTTTCTATTTCTGGAGAAAAAAGTTGAGATTCTTATAATAATTTCAAAGGTGAATCCCAATCTGTTTTCAGTTTTTCTCTGTCAGGGATAGTTTAATTGGATTTCTATTTTTATCTTACGATATTCTACAAATGTAAACTTATTTTTCGGAATTCAAGAAATAGCAATAAAATAATTTACAGTGATCCTGATCATTGATTTCAGTTACATAATTTAACTCTACCATATTAGGGAAGCCAGGGAAGGTGCTGTCAGAGGTAGTATTCACAAAAGAATTCACTTTGTAGCATGTATTTTGAAGGAAGGTATACGGAAAAAGAAAAAATGATACAAATGTGGCAACAACAATATATAATTTTTTTCTTTTGTAACAAGTGTCTTTCTTGTCTTGAATGATACTTCAGTAATAGTCAGCCAACATTGTATGCATCCACTTCCCTCCGTACCTTTTTTCAATGGTGGATATGTCTCTCTCCGTGTTGGTCTGATACATCGCTGCAGCTCTCTGGGAAGAAGTCAATATGAGAGTCCATGAAATGTACTTTTATAGACATATTGCAGCCGGATTCTTGATAAGCTGTGATCATTTGATGCACTATTTCCTTGTAATTTGCAGCTCTTTTTCTTCCAAGGAAGTTTTCTGATACCTTCTTGAAACATTGCCATGCTCGTGCTTCTGCGTCAGTGAGGCATTTTTCAAAATCTCTATCAAATCTGAGGGCCTACGAATACACCTTCTTTTATCTTTGCTGCTGAAAGATGAGGAAATTTGTCAGCAAGATAGGTAAACCCTTCGCCAGTTGGATCTATCACTTTTACAAATTGTTTCATTAATCCAAGTTTGATGTGAAGGGGTGGTAGAAGTTTATCTTCACGAACTACCAGGCATTGACGTTGGACACTTTCCCCCCTACTTTCCAATTTCGTTACGGCCATTTCTTTCTTATGTAAGAAATATAAGAATAATAATAATAGAACTGTCCTACAGCTACGAGAGAATTTTTGGGCCTGGCGCGTCACTAGCGCTCCAAGCGGCCAGTAAGCTGCTTTAAATCTAATGTTTTACGAATGCACGCATAGCCGGGGAACCCTTTCCCTGATTGGCCGTTGCACTCTCTCCGCAATGGCTGATCATCCGGCCTATCAGCGGACGGAGAGAAACTGCATATAAACCCGTGCGCAGCCCATCTCCGCGCAGTACTACGCCCTGAGGAAGGTCGCAGAATGGCGACCGAAACGTTGGCACCTGTGCCCTGGACGCGGCGTCTCCCGGATAGCCAAGTTAATCCTGCACGCATATAATTTGTTTACGTGCAGGGTGCACGGATTTAAGTTTACAGGAATCATTGTTTTACTGTTCAGATTTCTTATATGATATGTTAATAGACTGTGGATGCAGTCTGCAAGCTACTCCAAGACAAGAGTAAAACAACTGCAAATACACAACGCCTTCTACTCTACGGGCGCAATGACAAACAGAAACTGTGAACACCACGGTATAAGAAATACTTACACCATGGGGAAAACGCAAATCAGGAACAAAGACATATAGTGATTCGATTCCCGATTTATTGTTTCCACAACGGTGTAAGATAGACAATATATTTCTTACACCGTGGTTTCCACCATAAAGTGTGCAAGACAACTTCCATAGCCCTACAGAAGGGTGTATTTGTGAACTTTGTGAAAAAAAATGTAAACGATACCACTTGCATACAAAAAACAGCAAATTTCTGAGCCGCTACAGCAAAGAGTAATGAACAATCAATGCCCACTCAGGAAAATCAAACTTTATTATACATATCAGACCACTACCTTTTCATTTCGAAAATGTTTCGAAGTAAATATTATTATGAGTTTAGTGATGATGCTAACGTGCCTCTTTATAATAAAATGGAATGTACAAAAACTTTGGATCCATGTGCCCTTTCGTCGGAAGTGAAAAGTGCTAACTAAGCGAATTTGAGCCCCTTGTGCTATTCGAGTAGAAGAGACTACCTCCATATATTTTTATAAATTGAGTGCTTCAACAATAGGAAATCGTATTGATTATTATGAATGAGAGAAGTATTAAACTTTATATGAATATCAAACTTTAATAATCGGTGAGGAAGAGGGAGGTCCAGAATGTTCATAAATGCAGCCCCGAAAGTGTTCGTAATTTTTCACAGAGTAAAGGAAGCATAAATACTAACGCAGGTAACTAAATTTGGTATTACTTAGCGTATTAATTTTATTTATTTGTTTGTTTGTTTATTTATTTGTTATCCAAGCCACGTGTATAAAATATTACTTGCGTTATCCCTTTTGAATATTCTGCAATATTTTAAGTCACACACTACCATAACTTTAGACTCCGAATAAAAAATAAAAATAACATTTTTGTGGCCAACGTTATATTTTCAATATTGAGATGGACCATATCATATCAATGATGTGTCATATAAATCAATCTTCAACAGTGTCATATCCATGTCAAATCAAATACTATTTTTTTCATCTTTCAACTATTAATAGTTAAATTGTTGGGAAGGGGTTCTGAAACTCGAATGAAAGCGTGCGCAGATGGTTTCCCCCCCAATATATCACATAGTTTTTTCTACTGTTTTTGACTAAATAAATATCTAATATCTAAAATACTGGAATGGACTGAATTCATATACATCGATAATGCTGCAATATCTTGAATCTTGAATGTCATTAAAAGTAAAATATATATTTCTAAGATTTTATGAGATCTTTTTCTTTCTTTGTATGTTTTGGTCTTGCCATTAAACCATTTGTTACTAGTAAACGTATATTTAATTCCATACTTAAAATTATTAAGGCTTTGATGCCTACATTCTAGTCAGTTACTCTCAAGGTTTCTTTTTTGTCTATCGGCGTAAATTACACGAATCCACGAATTGTTTTCTATATTTTTTAAAGTCACTGCTCATTTTTAAAAAATTATATACACTTACGCTTATTTCGACTTCAACGGCCCTATTGAATGAAAATGGAGGAGAATTTTACGGTATGGCTAGTAATGCGAATTTTCTCCACGACAACTTCCAATGACAGTCATTCTTTGGAGAATTCACTGCCCCTCCCTCTCCTAGTTCCTTCCCTCCCTCCCTCCCTCCCTCCTTCCGCCGGTAACGAGGAGTAGGCGGTAAGGCGGGGTAAGGGCAGTGACGGTGACGAAAGAAGCCGCTTTCGCATCGGGCAGCGCACGGCTATCCAGTACGGTGAGTCCAGCTCCAACTAGTCCTGTGTAGAGGAGTATATTATCTGGGTTGAGTGTACGAATTTTGCAAATTGCAATAGAGTACACCGCATATACACTTATAGAGTATTACAGTGATTGAAATTGCCATTGTTGTTTGATCCTGAGTATAGCACTGTCAATATTCCTGCTCCTACACCAGTGAAAGTAACATAAGTAGTAAATACCATTCCCCCTGATCCGACCCAGGCATCTAGGAGAATCGTCGAAGAGTACTCTCAGAATAGTTATTGATACATTTCATGAATATGGCGATACGAAACTGTCGGAAAGGGCAATATTGGGAAAATATTGCTCATACAGGCGTAATTGCTGACGATCTTAGACGCTACATTTAGTATATTTACAAAATTCTGCGTATTGTTTTCGTATCTTATTTTTCTTTCAGTTTTCACCTCTGTAATGCGGTAATTAACGCCTGGTTGGTTCCTGCGGTAAATAATCTACCCATGACATTTTTAGGACGGTTTCTCCTCTTTTCTGAGAAGAGTTTGTCCTTCAATATTTTATAAGGTATAATTGATTGTGCAATCCTTTCTTTCCCCGTATTCAATACCATGTAATTCGAGAATAATTGTTGAGTACGTATTATTCGTGAATCAAAGCAACAATGTTATTCACAAGGCCGAGTCGGTGGCAATCTGCGAACAACCCGATACACCCACGATTTCGTTTCATGGATTATAACTCCTTTTTCTGTGTATAATTCGCGAGACGCATAGTAAACAATTCAGAGGACTCCGACAGGTGTCATTTCTTGCTGTTGTAGATCTGGAATGCTTTTAAAAATAAAAAGTGATGCTGTGCATTTTTTCTAAAACAGAAAAAATAATAAGTATGAGGTAACGAAATGGATTTTTGGATGAGATATTGGATTGATAAAATAACTATTGAGGAACATGTAGTGTTTACTTAAAATTCATTATGCAGATTTGGTAGAGAAAATGTTATCTAAATATATTATTTTATTCAAACAAATATATTAAATTAAAATTATTTTCATCTTATTTACATCCTAGTAAGGTAAATAAAATCAATATTTCTTTGCAATCAATATTTCTTCCGCAACAAATAAAATATCACTCTTTGTAATTACCATTCTTATTATTCATCAGTATTAGAAATATAATGGGTTGTCAATTGCATTGATTAGTATTTTTCAATAATAATGTTGCTTCCAGTAATGATTATACGTATTATTGGATTTAATATTGTATAACTTTGTCTCTTAAATTTATTTGTATAGTTGAATGTCTAGTATGTGAATGTATACTCGTACATACATTCACACATACATTCCTACAGAGGTTCGCACAGACACATCCGTCGTAAAATCACTCGCATACAAACACAAATCCATTGTAAAATCCACAATAGCCATGTCATGCCTATTTAGATTTTTTTAAAAATTTTAACCCGTATCTGAATTTTTGTTTAATTTTCATTAGAGCGTTATATAATTTGAAACAATAAATATTCAATAACTTTCTGAATTTTGAATGCATATGCCGACATGTTTTAAGATGTTATGGAAAACAACATATTATAAATGCATTTCTGCAACATTTGAAAGTGAAAAGTAGAAGTATCTTCAGATTCGTGCATCGTGCCCATACGGGCACACTAGGTAGGTAATATGTTCTTTCATTAACTTTTGAATCCATTTCTGTTCATTTGATTTCCGTTTATTGAAAATACAATTTGAAATTTTGGCTTATAATTCTATTTGTGTAGTACTCCTTGGATAGGAATATATAATATAAACCACTCTCTAATGAATTCAAATGTAATGAAATGTTTTATGAAAAAATACAATAAAATTTAAACAAAAAGTTAAGTAGGCGTGATATCGCTATTGAGGATTTTCCGTCCTTAGAATATTCGCACACTGGGGGTTAATAGGTCGGTAAACCAACCACTTGCCTGTCGAAATGCGCAATATTATAGTAAATATTACCAAAGATGTATTTTATCAGCAAAACCTAAACTTCTCTGTGCAATTACAATAGATAACTGCTCGGTTGGGGAGGGGTTAGGCCTCTGAACCCCCAGTGCGATTACGGCCGAGGTACTCGGATTTTCGAAGGGCGGAAAATCCACAGTAGTCATGTCACGCTTGTGGCGTGTAAAAGAACCCTGGCGGATGCCCGGTAAAATTAAATCCCTCCGATAACATCACGTCCTAAAGAGATCACACTTTCTCCGAACCAGAGAGTTCGGGTATAGACAGCCTGACATGTGGCGGAGAAAGCGAGTCCCATCCCAGGCGTATTTAGGGGAGCCCCCGCGAGGTGCGCCTCCTTGATTCACACCCCCCAGACCCGCGTTGGGGAATAGAATTTCAAGGACTGGGTCGAAAATATGGGTGCGGAGCAACTGACTAGGACAGTCTTCCCGCTCATGGTCCCCCACGATAGATTAAATAAGTAAATAAATGAATAAGTTAAATAAATAAGTTAAATAAATAAGTTAAATAAATAATTAAATAAATAATTAAATAAATAATTAAATAAATAATTAAATAAATAAGGAAATAAAGAAATAAGGAAATAAAGAAGTAAGAAAATAAAGAAGTAAGGAAATAAAGAAGTAAATGAGTAAGTAAATAAATAAATAAATAAGTAAATAAGTAAATGAATAAATAAATAAGTAAATAAATAAATAAATAAATAAGTAAATAAATAAATAAGGAAGGAAGGAAAGAAAGAAGTAAATACAATTAGATCCATTAAAAAAATAACACTCTTCAATAGGGAAGCTTTAAAGTGTGGTTCAGTTTTGGAAACGGTCAAATAAATAGGTAAGATAAATACCCACATTGATAAATCACAAAAAATTGTTTTAATCACGTCCCTTCTACAAGAGCTCTTAAAAATATTTTTAGTCATAAATGCAGAAATCGAACTACGCAAATCATTTCAGGTATTAATAAATATATTGAAAACCATTTCTATATTGGAATTATGAAAGAGTTTTGACTGTATAAGACACAGAAACTGCACAGAAGAAGGGGGATTTGATATCTCAATGCATTGTGTGCATTGCAATGCACTGCAATATAGATTATTGACTTTTAATTATTCTTACTTTAAATTACAGAATATTAAAATGTAATCGAATTTTGAAATTTGTAAGAGATTTTTATTTGATTAACTTACTTTACATTTTCGTTATAGAGTTACAATAATCTGCTTCAACTTCCAGATTTGTCCTTGAATCGCATAGAAATAATACCTTTTTCGTTATGTATAGCATGGATTCATTGAATTACAAAATATACTGAAAAACAAAGTAGAACATTTAAGGAAAGGAATTCGTGTAGCACATTGGGGAAAAAGTGCACATAACAATTTTAAAATATCATATATGAAAATTAAAAGTGGGGGTTAGATTTCACATATACAGTAGTACGTCCCAGACAAAACCAACATTGCATTTTCTGAAGAAGCCAGAAAAGTAGCTCTGGCAAAACTCTGACGAAAAAAATATTAATTTTCATACATTTTTAATTTTATCAATTTCATTGAAACAATTGTGTAGTTACTGCTTGCCATCGAATGTTTCGTGACATTCGATTTGATTTCTATTTGACAAGTAATCTTAGTACCCGTACGTAATGCTCGCCATCCGAGCCATTGATAAAACTGTGCAACAAATTTGAATTTTGTGTCTTGCCGCGAAATAAAAGTCTTTACTAAATCACATACGCTGATTGCGAAAATGAAATCATAAATGTTCTATCACGTACCAATTTTTCTGAAAAAGATACGCTACGTATACCGCTTTTGAGAAACTTGGAAACGACTCAATACAGCAGGTACCTGTAGTGTTATAACATACAGAACATGTAACAAAAAATGTTTGTATTACAAAAATTGTTTGAATTAAATTATTTGCATAATTAAATGATTCTATTACAAAATCTGAAACGAAAACGATACGGAAAAGCTGAATGAAGGTTGAAATGTACATACAAGTTACAAATGTTTCCTGAACATATTCCGTTTGTGGGTGGCTAGTGATTCTTCTTGTAAGAGTGTCGAACAGTAATCCTTCAAAAGGTTTGGTGATGATCTTCCCTTATATCGTCTTTCCATGGCAGAGATATCTTCATGAAATCGCTTATCATGATTGTCACATCTCTAAGGTTAGATGGGAAGCAATGCTAATGAGAATGAAGGAAATGTAATTTCAGAGACATGTTGCCCCCCATATCTTTGTAACAGTCTGTCATGTGTTCCTTCAGATCCCTATAATTCTCAGGCATTACGTATTCCAAGACAATGTCGCATACATGTTTCAACACAAGCCAACCTGCCTTCTCAGCATGTCAGCAACTGTTCAAAGGTAATGCCTTTCATCAAGTCATGGTTTGAGGCTCAATGAAAATCCCTTCTTTACATTTTGCTGTACTAATCGCAGTAAATTTAGATAGTAAAAAATGAAAACCCTGGCCATATTTGTCCATTATTATCACAAATTTCTTCATAAAGTCCAATTTCAGATAGTGGTGGTAATAGCACACTGTAATAGCACTTTATTAAGAAGGGATTTATGCAACACATTTTTTCACAAGAATTGAACATTTCTCTCAAAGACCACTTTTTGACTACAAATTCCTTGCCCTACTGTCCCAATGGCACAAGAAAAAGCAATATTTTGTGTAACCACTCTGAATTCCTAAGAGAAATACCAACGTTTTAAGATCACAGATTTTCCATTTGTGATTCGAATAGCCAATATACTTCAGGACTAGCCTCATGTTCTCGAAGGTGTCCTTAAACGCGCGTACAGTTCTTCGAAGCAGAAACGAAGTTCCTCTCCCAAAGTGTAACGCAGTGTGTGGTGGTGCACAGATTCGCCGCGTGACCGCAGCGCGAGGAGCCATGAAGAGGGCAGGGACGGCAGCCAGCGACAGCGGGGTCTCACCAGCCAAGGACACGCGCAGGGGCACCACGCGGGGCGAAGAGGCCGCCGCCCCTGCCATCACCGGCATACTGCCCTCCAGCGCTGCCTGCAGCTCCTTCAGAGCTGCAGCCTCCGCTGTCCCCAGAGACGCTGGCAGCTCGAACTCAAAAGTCTCAAACTCTATCGCCAATAGCGCAGGCCACAGCCCCGCCCGCAGCCCCGCCCGCAGCCCCGCCCGCAGCCCCGCCCGCAGCCCCGCCCGCAGCCCCTCACGCAGCGCCAACCGCAACGTCACCCAAAGCTCAACCCGTAGCACCACCCGTAGTACCACCCGCAGAGCTACCCGCAGCGCCACCCGCAGCGCCACCCGCAGCGCCACCCGCAGCGCCACCCGCAGCGCCACCCGCAGCGCCACCCGCAGCGCCACCCGCAGCGCCACCCGCAGCGCCACACGCAGCGCCACACGCAGCGCCACACGCAGCGCCACACGCAGCGCCACACGCAGCGCCACACGCAGCGCCACACGCAGCGCCACACGCAGCGCCACACGCAGCGCCACACGCAGCGCCACACGCAGCGCCACACGTAGCGCCACACGTAGCGCCACACGCAGCGCCACACGCAGCGCCACCCTCACTCCCACAACCACCCGAAGCCGCACTCCAACCTACAGCGTCTTCAGCTCCTCAATCAACACTGCATCTTGGATCGACTCAATCCTCGCATTTAGCCCCAACTCTGTCTACACTTTCATCCTGACGTTCAGCCTTGCCTTTGGTCTAGCGATTAGCTTTGCTTTTAGCTTGGTCTTCAGCTTGGCATTTAGCATAGCACAGAGCATAATCTACATATCATTTAGCTTCGCCTTATGCGCAGCCTTCTGCTTCACCTACAGCCGCATCTACCGCATCGCCGCATCATCCGGCCCCGCCTCCGGCCCCGCCTCCGGCCCCGCCTCCGGCCCCGCCTCCGGCCCCGCCTCCGGCCCCGCCTCCGGCCCCGCCTCCGGCCCCGCCTCCGGCCCCGCCTCCGGCCCCGCCTCCGGCCCCGCCTCCGGCCCCGCCTCCGGCCCCGCCTCCGGCCCCACCTCCGGTCCAGCCTCCGGCCCCGCCTCAGGTCCGGCCTCCGGCCCCGCCTGCGGTCCGGCCTGCAGTCCGGCCTGCGGTCTGGCCTACGGTCCGGCCTGCGGTCCGGCCTGCGGTCCGGTCTCCGGTCCCACCTCCGGTCCCGCCTGCGCTTCGGCCTGCGGTCCGGCCTGCGGTCCGGCCTCCGGTCTCACCTCCGGTCCCGCCTGCGGTCCGGCCTGCGGTCCGGCCTGCGGTCCGGCATGCGGTTCGGCCTGCGGTCCGGCCTGCGGTCCGGCCTCCGGTCCGGCGTCCGGTCCGGCGTCCGGTCCGGCGTCCGGTCCGGCGTCCGGTCCGGCGTCGGGTCCGGCGTCGGGTCCGGCGTCGGGTCCGGCGTCGGGTCCGGCGTCGGGTCCGGCGTCGGGTCCGGCGTCGGGTCCGGCGTCGGGTCCGGCGTCGGGTCCGGCGTCGGGTCCGGCGTCGGGTCCGGCGTCGGGTCCGGCGTCGGGTCCGGCGGCGGGTCCGGGTCCGGGGTCCGGGTCCGGCGTCAGGTCCGGCGTCCGGCGTCGGGTCCGGCGTCGGGTCCGGCGTCGGGTCAGCGTCGGGTCCGGCGTCGGAGTCAGCGTCGGGTCCGGGTCCGGCGTCGGGTCCGGCGTCGGGTCCGGCGTCGGGTCCGGCGTCGGGTCCCGGTCCGGCGTCGGGTCCGGCCTCGGGTCGCCTCGGTTCGGCCTCGGGTTTGGCCTCCGGTCCCGCCTCCAGCTGTACAGCCGTTTTACACCTTCATGAACTCCCGGAGAATGCCCTGCGCGCCATATTCCGCCTGCTCCTGGAACAGGACCTGTGCCGCATGGCACAAGTGTGCGGACGGTTTCGTGACCTCGCGGACGCCCCGGAGCTGTGGCGGAGGCTGTACAAGCAGGTCTTCCAATACGACCGCCCGCTGCTCCACCCCCAGCCCTGCGCCTTCGAATTCCAGAGCCTGGACGGTGACAATGGAGACAACCCATGGAAGGAGAGCTTTCGGCAGCTGTACCATGGAGTGCACGTGCGCCCCTCTTACGAAGGAAGGGAACTTTCTGGCCGAAGAGTTACGTATTTCGACACGATCTTGAGCGCCTTGGCCTTCACCAAAGAGCGCGTTGCTAACACCCATGCGTCTGGTCGCGATGCGCTGATCTTCGTACATGCTGGTACCTACCACGAAGAGATCTTAATCGATTTCAATGTTGCCCTTATTGGTGCAGCTGCTACAAAAGTGAATACATCTGTTATCTTAGAGGGCAAATCCTCAAGTACTGTAACAATTATGGAGGGAGCAAATGAAACGTATGTTGGGCATTTGAAACTCGTCTTGAAGCCCGCACGAGATTCTGATTTTGAACACCCAAGGTATTGCTGCATAGTAATATTCGAAAGTTGTAGTCCTACAGTAGACAGTTGCATTATTCGAAATTTCTCTCAATATTGGTCGGCTGTCCGAGTTAGCGGTCGAGGAGCAAACCCTACAATAACAAATTGCTCTATCATAGACTGTGACAGCGTCATTCTGTGTATTGACAAGAATGCGGAAGGAACTTACTCAAATAATGAAATTTGCCGCTCTCGGTTGACAGGAATTTGGGTAAAAAACATGGCAAACCCAACGTTTCGCCGAAATGTCATCATTAATGGATATAGCATTGGTATCGTAATCTGTGGACGAGCAATGGGTGTATTTGAGGAAGTCAAAGTACATACAAATCGTGTGGCTGCTCTTGTAGTGTCAGAAGAATCAATTCCTATTGTACGAAATAGTGAGTTTATCTCTGAACACATGTACTGCGTCTATATCAATCAGAGGTCTTCTGGTATATTTACTGGTAACCAGTTACGATCGAGAAGATCCCCTGCCGTAAGCATATTTACAGGTAGAGAACCAATGATTATGCGCAATACCATATCCGATAGTCCGTTGGGTGTGCTTGTTATTGGAGGTGGAAAATGTGTAATAGAAGAGAACGAAATAATTGGCTGCTCTATTATGGGGATTAGAGTCATGAACAGCAACTGCATTATTCGAAAAAATAAGATCCATCATGGCAAACGCTTGGGAATCTACGTCGGCAACAAAAGCGAAGTGGAGGTTGAGGAAAATGAAATTTATTCAAATGCAACAACTGGATTGTGGATTGGAAATGGAGGCAAGAGTTGTATTAAACATAATCGAATTCATTCGGGAAATGATGGAGTGCACTTCGATTTGCATGGACTTGGACGATTAGAAGATAATTCCATTTTCAACAACGCAAATTATAATTTGATTATAAAATCTGTAAATAATATCCCTATTCTTAGAAACAAGATCTGGGGTGCAGGAAGCGGAGGAGTTATAATAAGTGATGATTGTTTAGTGTATTTAGAGAAAAACGAAATATTTGACAACAACGAGTTTGGTGTTCTGCTTGAGGGCTACTCATTTTCTATTCTCAAACATAACAAAATATTTGATGGCAGAGGGTATGGGGTATGTGTTTTGCATTATTCAAAATGCATCTTGGAGAACAATGACATTTTCAGAAATGCACATAGTGGAGTGCTCATTTGCTCAGGAAATAACGCTTGTTTGCGACGAAATCGTATTTTTTGCGGATTTGCCGCTGGCTTGGAAATAAGCCACAGTGGCACTGCAAGCTTACATGATAATAAGATTTTCAGTAATAGATTTGGAGGGTTGCGTCTCGCTACGGATGTAGAGGTCATTTTACAAAGAAATGAGATCTCCGACGATGGAGACGTCGTGGAGGAAACTGTATCCAATGGGCAGTGTCTTTTCTCGCTATCAGGAAACACTATGTCTATAATGCACAATTACTTCCTTTGCCGAACGTGCGGAGTAGACTCCAACAGTGTGTGCGTGAATTGCAGCAGGGTGTGTCACAACGAGCACAACACTGTCTTCGTCCGACGGGACAAATTCTTATGCGACTGCGGGAAGGGGGTCTTGGGAAACCCGTGTCAGCTGCAAAGGGGACACTTGAGATTCCCCGGCCCACCATTCTGTGCCACTCCGTACGAGGGGGTGGAATTGTCCGAGGGGGCCGCAGTGGCGGACGGCGAGATGCTGGCTGAGGAACCTGCTGAGGCCGCTATGGAGCCCGCCGAGGGGCCCGCCGAGGGGCCCGCCGAGGGGCCCGCCGAGGGGCCCGCCGAGGAACTCCTCTGAGGGTCTCTTCTGAGGGTCTCTTCTGAGGGTCTCTTCTGAGGGTCTCTTCTGAGGGTCTCTTCTGAGGGTCTCTTCTGAGGGTCTCTTCTGAGGGTCTCTTCTGAGGGTCTCTTCTGAGGGTTTCTTCTGAGGGTCTCTTCTGAGGGTCTCTTCTGAGGGTCTCTTCTGAGGGGCTCTTCTGAGGGGCTCGCTGAAGAAGCAAAATAATCGGTACTGTTCAATTATCCGCCAACTCAGATATTCCACGCCGCTCTGCTGGAGGCGGCCTGTCAGGGGGCGGGCTGATTATGCGCACGACAATCCTTTAAACAATGCGACTCAATGTAAAATTTATAGACATCTAGGGCGTGCAGAGGGGTCGAATATGATCACTTTCTGCCAATGACCGCGCAGTAGGATATTTCATTTAACGGAGTTACACCTGTGAAATTTTTCGAGGTTTACAAGGAATCACTCTGTACAGGTGATCGGCAGGTACATGACATTTCCTTGACTGCGCCAGAACGTGATCTGCCGAACACCTGCCCAGACGAGTTGTTTAACTATCAGGGATAAATATCACATGTGTAGCTATGTTATCTGAATTTCCTACTACACGTTCATTGGCAAAAAATGATTATTTTCTACTTCTTTACATGCCCTAGAAGCTGATAATTTTTATTCTGCACCACCTATATAATTTGGACTGAGTTACTATAACAATATTTATAGATGTAAAGAAAACTGAGATGTAATAGCAACCTGGATTCGAATATTAAATGAAAGTAAAAAAATGGTGTGCGAAATAAAACTTATTTTGAAACAGAAGTATACTCTAAAACAAAAGTATTGTGAAACTAAACGTATTATAGTACAAAATGTAATTTAGAACAAATGTATCGTAGAACAAAACGTAATGTGGAACAAAATGTATTGTTAAACTCATTGTGGAACAAAATATACTAAAAACAAAAACCATTGTGTAATTGAACGTATTGTGAAACAGTTTGAAATTGAATATAATATGTAATTAGTTGATAAGATTAACTTTTAATATAATTCATTCTTAAAAATTCAACAATAAAATACACCTATGTTTAGAACGTCTAATTTTATTTCAAGAATATTCTTATATTTATTGCTAATAGTAACCATAATTTTTCCTGTAAATGTATTGCCTATATTGCCTAAAGCATTGAATAATTGTCAGAAAGGAAACATTACCAAACATGTGAAATGATGGCGGTGAGTAAGGAATTCATTTCGAATCTTAACTAATATTTAAGATTCGAAAACTCGATTTTTTTGTAAGATTACAAAAATATGATTTCCTTGTTTAGATATTTTATTAAAACATTGTAATGGGACATGTGGGAAATGTGTTTGTTCGAAATTATTTGCTCGATCCCAGGCAATAAATTTCTTTAGTTGCAAATGTATTTTACACATAAAACGCACGTGCACCGCGCGGCGTTCGTGTAGAATAGAAATTTTCTTTCTTCGTTTGACACTAGCTAAAACTTGATTTTATGAATTTAGCTTATTATTGAAAGCAAGTCAAGTCAATTATAGAAGTCACTGAATTCATTAGTAATGGGGTTTGAGGAATTTCTTTTTTAATTTAGGTTTGGTTTGTTGATTCAAAGTGTATATTTTGTGAATCCTTTGTGTGAAGTTGGCCGTTTGAAAGGAAGTCCCTTTCTGTCTTTAATAATAATAATAATAATAATAATAATAATAATAATAATAATAATAATAATAATAATAATAATAATAATAATAATAATAATAATAATAATAATAATTTTTTACTCAGGCAGTCTCCTATCTAAAACTCAAGAATTCTGAAACCACCAACCCCAAAAATTATCGGCCGATCACCTGCCTTAATACCCTTTATAAAATCATATCTGTTGCAATTGCTCAAAAAGTAATCCAACCTATCAATTCTGAAAGAATTCTGGCAGAAGAACAAAAAGGATGCCGGAAGGGTACCCAGGGATGCAAAGAACAACTGATCATAGATATGGTTGTGACTGGTCAAGCAAAAAAGAAAAGAAATCTAGCGGTCAGCTGGATTGGCTACCAAAAAGCTTATGACTCAGTTCCTCATGATTGGCTCTTAAAAGTGTTGGAAATTTATAAAATTCATCCAAAAATTATTGATATACTTAAAAACCTAATGATCAATTGGCGTACTCAATTTGAGTTGAAAACAGATAATAAAATAATAAGATCCAAACAAATACCTATCCGGCGCGGTATTTTTCAAGGCGACACATTAATTCCATTTTGGTTTTGCTTAGCAATTAATC
Source organism: Teleogryllus occipitalis (assembly GCA_011170035.1). NCBI lineage: Eukaryota > Metazoa > Arthropoda > Insecta > Orthoptera > Gryllidae > Teleogryllus > Teleogryllus occipitalis. Next base: position 33,697 of record BLKR01005059.1, on the reverse strand, counting down.
CTTTGTCGTATATGCGGAATCAATCTGGTCTGGGTTACAAACTCACAGATGGGAAGAAAACCCTTCACATCATTAACCACCTGTTCTATATAGACGACTTAAAATTATTTGCAAAAGACAGGAATGAGTTAAGCAGACTGTTAGAGATCACATCACAATTCAGCAAAGACATACACATGACTTTTGGAACAGACAAGTGTGCCACACTGAATGTTAAAGGAGAAATAGTCGAATCCTCAACCACACTGAACAGTTTTGCAGAGCTTAGTCCAATAGAAAAAGTACAGCCACATGACAGTTACAAGTATTTAGGTTTCAACCAAAATATAATGATTAATCACAGAGACAGCAAGCAGCAGCTAGAAAATATGTTTAGACTCCGTCTTCGGAAAATCCTAGAAACAGAGCTGATTTCAAAGAATAAAGTAAAAGCTATAAATTCCTGGAGCATCCCTGTAATGACTTATTCCTTTGGAATAGTCAGTCACAAACGGATCTTGATAACCTAAACAGAATGGTACGCACTATGTTCACTAAGTTAAGAATGCATCACCCTAAATCATCTATCGAACGCCTCTACATTCCTAGGAAAACTGGTGGTCGTGGTCTAATAGATCTGAAAGCATTATGCAACCGCCAGGTAACAAGTCTAAAAACTTACTTCAACTCTCAATCTGAACTGTCGCCTCTACATAAAGCAGTAGTAGTATCAAAAAATATAAGGCTATACTCCCTTAAATCTGAGCAACAATGCAGACTACTCTGATATCACGTCAGTCAAGGTAAGATTACAGGTATAGAAGTCTAAATCTCTCCATGGTAGATTTCCCCATGCTCTAGAAAATGCTGACTACGACGCCTCAGTGCGATGGCTCAGAGATGGGGCTCTATTTGGAGAGACTGTTTCATTCAAGCAATTCAGGACCAAGTTATTTCAACAAATAACTACAAAAGATTTATTGAAAAACTAGAAGTTAAACACGGAGTATCTACATCGGCACAACCTAACTGCAAATATTGTACACCAAGCACTGGCAACCAAACATGCACTACTGGCAAAAGAGGAAATCATCCCTTATTATGAATACAAAGCCAAATCCATCATAGGAAGTAAACTGTTCAAAATGTATTACGACCTTCCAATACATACTGATAAAACGATCCCGGCAAATAAACCAGACATTCTACTACATAACGTACAGGAAAAGAAAGCATTCATCATTGATGTTACACACCCTGCAGATCACAACATCAATAAGGCAGAAACAGAAAAAAATCTCAAAATACATTCCCCTATCAATAGAACATTAAGAAATATACAAACTTGAGTCTGTTGAAATTATACCAATTTTAATAACAGCTACAGGTCTGGTTAACAAAAATCTAAAGTATTATTTAGAAAAAGTAGGTCTTCCTCCTCACAAAATTATCCCAAAAGCTCAAATGTCAGTCATTCTTAAAACCTTCCGGATTGTCCTCAATATGCAAAGCTAGGAATGTGGTATGCCTAGAGGCCCCTCAAACCATGAACCCCGGGTGAGAAACCCCCGAGAAAAAATAAATAAATAAATAAATAAAAAATTAATAATAATAATAATAATAATAATAATAATAATAATAATAATAATAATAAATAATGACATCGACAACGACATCGACGACGACCCATTCTGTTATACGCGGAGGTGATCATCCGGCAAAGTCCCATCGGTGCCCTACCATATTGAAGGGGACAGAGTTCCAGAAGATGAGAGTTGCTGAGGTATCCTTCCCTGTGGCCAATTGTAGGTACCAGGAAAGGAATCCTGTTGATATTTCTCAGTCATTTTCTAGCGTCCTGAAACAAAGGGTCGATTGCTAAAACGATGTCCGAGACGCTGTCTGAAAACTCGGGCCTGGAAGCTACGGCGCGATTTCGGTTGCCAAGAAGCGGTCTCGCCGTGGCGCGACCACGCCTCGGCTCAGGCCTCCTTCCGAACGAAATTTATTTGGCAACGCCGACGACGCAAGGCGCTAGTGTTTTGTTTCTCGGAAGCACGTGCGAATGTTTACATCAACAGAGTGGCTCATCCCATTTGCTTGTGTGCAGCCGAAGAGCTCAGTTGTGCTTTGTATTTAGCAATCTCCGAAGTAGCAAGGTAAGACTAATAGGAATATTTTTTTAAGATCCATGTATCGTTATGCTAATTCAATGCGTATATATGCCAATTCTTTTATAATATAATTAAATTATGTAATTTGTGTAGATGACTTCAGTTCGTTACACCTCGTAGGAACGATTGTTGTTTGCAGAGTGTATTATTAAATATCCTGTGCTATTAGATACAGGATACTTTGCCGCTATCGTGAAACAGAAGGCGGATGCGTGGGCGAAAATTACGGAAGAGTTTAATGCCTCCTACGCAGGGAAACCGCCATACGAAGCGCAGGTAATTTCTTGGCGAATTTCCAACTTTCGCGTTGTATATAATTTTCGTTCAAATGTGACTTGGTAATTCTATAAATGAAAGAAATTTGTAATACAGCATTGTGTATCTTTAAATTGCTAACTACATTAATCATATAATGACCACATCTTAATGCAACATTTCTATGTAGGCTTTTTTAGGAAACTTAAAGACGAAGCGAAGTCTGCACAAGACAAATACAAAATGTCGCAGAAGACTGGTGGCGGGCGGAGTAAACCTGCCTTTAAAAATAGGGCTGTAGAGCTTGTAGCGGGATTCATTGAGAATTCATATGATCCTTTGAAAGACCCGTGTGATGACGATGTGCTACCATTTCAGGTAAGCTTTACACAATTTATAGGATTGTTTTCTTCTCACAAATATTTAAGATGTTCGGTTAATTTTATAGGAAGGTCTTAGTGAAGAAAGAAGAGAGGAATTGCTGGAGGTAATTGAAGTAGAAGAAATACCTCTCATGGAAACACCACAAAGGAATAAGGCAAAGAAGAGGTAAAATACTAGAACTGTCCCTATGCATGTGCAAAATTTATCCAATTAAGGTGTGAACTTCAAACTATTTGTAATGGATACTTTAGTTGCAAGTGATGTACTGTATGAAGATAAAATTATACATTGACCAAGAAGTTAAGAATGTGAATCTATTATAACTTAAATTTTCATTCAATAAGTGCAAGCGCTTCAATTTTCGTATAGTATATTTACCTTTGGTATAATTGTTCTGCAGGAATTGCTTGAGTAAGGACTTCTCTATATTAGTCTTTTCTCTGCGTTAGTTTCCCCACTTCCTGGGCACTGTTCGATTTTACAGCATTAAAATGTGAACAATCTAGTTTTGATATATAGTTACGAATAAATATTGGCAAAATTAATGCAAAACATATTTTCAAAGCATTCCTATTAGATTAAGTAATAAAATTGTATTAACTGGATGGCCACTTACTGGAAAACCAGGAAAAATCAGGGAATTTGTAGAAGAATCATTAGAATTCAGGAAAAAGTTTGAGAGGCTCATAAAACTAGATATTATTCCTTGAAAGCATTTGTGCAGCATGACAACTTACATTTTTTACTCAGTTTTTATTTTGTGAGAGGATATTGTTGCACCTATTCTGAGAGCTGACCGATTAGTATCACACCACCTTCAATATTTTCTTCGAACAGTTTAAAATTCCAAATCTTATGAGGAACACAAAAGGAAAATTAGGAAAGGTCAGGAAAATTTGTTCCAGGAAATGTGTGGCCACCATGATTAATGGTTCATTTCAGAAGGAACACATAAGTGACATGTTATAAGTAATTTAGAATTATAATGAATTGTAAGGTACATTATAACCAACCAAAATTATGAAATGAAATTATACCCAATGGAGTACAGTGAAGTTGATCTGATAAGGAAGAAAATTGCCCAATCCTATAAATTTTTCAGAACAATGTAAAGTGTAAATGTAAGATAAGAGTCATCTGTCTCATGACAATGAGTTATTGTTTTTATATGTGGAAAAGTATCCATTCAATTAGTAGTAGTCTTTATGTAGGATTAAAAATAGCAGTGTGATAAAGGTTGCATGAAAGTAAGATCATGGAGGCTTGAAGTGAACAATTTGTTTTTCTGTAGGAAACGAGATACCTTTGAAGACAGCATGTTAAAGATAGCACAAGAAGAATCCCAAGCGAGGATGAAAGAACATGCGAAGAGGATGGCCATTTTGGAGATCGAGGAAGAGACAGCACGCTGCAGTCTGCTGCTAAAGAAAGCTGAGATGAGGAAAGCAGGTTGTCTAAATAATTAAGTTGGCTTCGCTTTATGATACAAATTTGATTAAATTTAATTCATTTTCAATCCTTTTTATTTACATACATATTTAATTTCTAAGTTGATTATCATTTAAGTTTCTTTACTGCTTTGTTAGTGTTAATTATTTAGATAATATTAAGTTTAAAATAATAACTATTGATATAACTAATATAATGATTGATGTGATTATTATTAATGCATGTATTGAAGCATCTGTCTGCATGTGAAGGCATAATGGCTGGAACTTTGTTGATGCTGCCAGAAATTTCCAATTTGCAGCGATCTCTGTACCGTTTCTTTTTGATGGTGAAGAATATGAGGGCCTACCGCTGAAGTAATCTCAATTGGCAGTCTGTCTGAAGGTTTTTTGCCTGACAGGGTTTTCCTTCAGGGTCAGGAGGTGGTAAGATTGAGTGACTGTTGCCATCAATCTGACCACCTTCTGGGGTGAATGACAGATTGCTTTAGTGAAGTTACTGAGGCTTTTTAGGTGAGTAGGAAACAATGCTTTGAATGAATTTGTAGTCTAATTATATACATAGGGAATTTTTAATATGATGTGAAGACTACTGGCATCACAATCATTAGACTTTACTGAAAAATTTAGGACTTGTGTGCAGACCCTGAAAAAGTTTTTAGACTCTTCAGTTAAGATTGATGAATTGCATCATAGCAAGTCAGGGAAAAGTCTTCGAGTTATTTATGTTACACTTAAGATTTGAACATAATTTTTCTTGTAATTATAAAGTGATCATATTAGCAATAACTCTTCCCTACCCTTTTTTTCAGGATCAAAACAAATCCTAATATTTTGTATAAGCAAGCCATTTTACTAATAACTGAAAAATGTTTATGAATAAATTTTTATTCCTTCACTTTTTGAATTTTTTTACTTTCTATTCTGGTACTAATTGTACTTTTATTTTTCAGGATACTTCACAACAAATCCCAAGATGATTTGCCGATAAGAAATAAAAAACAGTTTCATTTAATAAATTAAGTTTTATTATGAAAAATGATTTTAAATTACTGTTCCCCTCCACACCACACCCTGTTCCTCATCCCTAGCATTTTCCACATTATTCTCTTCTTCTTCCTCCATGATGTCATTAAATTCTTCCTCCCTCTTCCCTATGGCAATATTGTGTAGTACAGCAGTTGCCACAATAATGCGTTGCACAGTCACTAGTTTAACTCTGAGAGGGGTTTGGAGGCATGGAAATCTCCTCTTCCAGCTTCCAAAAACCCTCTCAATAATGTTTCTAGCTCGTTTATGAGTAGCATTGTATCTACCTTCTACCGCGGTCCTTTCACGAAGAACTGGGGTCAGAAGGTAGCGGGTACATGCATCCCCACTGTCGCCAAAAAGGTGGGCATTGTATGCACCACTCTTGAGCACATCCTTTATAGTTGAGTTGCAGAAGATCCGACTGTCATGTGTGGAGCCTGGCCTTTTTGCGACAATATTTGTCATTTTCATTTCATGGTCGCAAAAAACCTGAAATTGAATACATTTATTTTGAAGCATATTCACTAATTACAAGAACTTTGGAATGTTTGAAAAGAATTATCAAATACCTGGCAGTTAATAGAGAAAGAACATTTACGATTGAAAAATCGTTCTGCCAACTCCCTTGATGGGCACACAATTTTAATGTGTGCAATCAATTGCACCAATAATTCCCGGAAAGTTGTCTCTGCAAGGGTAACAATTTGGGTTAATATCTTATTTCAAAGACAATTGTGTTATGTTACAAAGCACAGTGGGGGTTACATGAATATTGTCCAGTTGACTTGCGGACCTTTTTCATAAAGAATTTTTAATTTAAGCTGAATATAAAATGTATTTTTAGTTGCTGACTTACAGTTAATTTTTATAATGAGAATTGATTAATTCAATGACTTTTGTTAATATTGAAAATTATTAAAAGCTACATTTGTTAATGTGCATCATTGGCTTCGGAATGGGGGAGACGCTACAATAGCCCTCTGCCCATGGGTCTCATAGAAAGCACATTTGAAAACATGAATTACTACAGCATGGATTTGCAATGATTTACATGAACAGTAGATTACGTCAAAGCCTTTGGAATAGTTTCACTGCACATTGCAAGTTTTAGAAATGAAATATCTGGTAATGTTAACAGAAAAATTGGAAAGAAACAGAAGTAGGTGAAATCATGGAAAAAGCATTATGATATATATTTATGGGTTTACTGAATTGCAGAAAAAACTGTTTAAAAGTTTCATGATCGCACATACCTGGATAACTGTGCAAATCCTGCTTTTATTCGTACGTGTTCCCGCCTGGGTGGGAAGTACACATGCCTCCACTTCAGGACGAGGCAAATTGCCTCCGAAACAGTTTTAATTAGGCGACACACCTTACTTTCATGAACATGAACTAGATCGCCCAGCACTATGTTGAAAACATTGGTGGCAAAAAATCTGTAATAAACCATTGTTGTTTTTTACAATTTGCAAAATTATTCAAATAAAAATAAATACTGTTAATACAGAAATTATACAGTACTCACCTAAGTACAATTAGTAATGGCAGGTGTACAGGGAGTCCTGAACCGCGCCTGTCTTTTACAAGGTTATCGTGCAACTCTCCTGCGAGATAGGTTACGGTTTCCTTCGAAAACCGAAACCTGCGACGAAATTCGCGATCCTTGTACTCCTTTCAAAGGATTACTGCCATCCCGCAGCATGCGAGGATGCTGTAATCTTCGTCGGTTTACATGATCATGAATTTCACGCAATCTTCTATAATGGTCCATTACGAATGAAAGGTGCATTCACATCTAACAACACACAGCAGACACAGACGGAATGGCGCGAACCTCGTTTATGCGGTGAGACATCGGCTTCAGACCAACCCCCGCCGGTGTTCGGTATATTGGAGCCGTGGCTCGAGCCATGATTCCAATATGGCGGGAAGACATCGTTTTGGCAAGCGAAATCCGAGATTTAGGTCACGGCTTCAAGAAGCCGCGTCACAAACATCGTTTTGGCAATCGACCCAAAGACTCTGAAGGTAGCAGCAAGCTGCCAAACTGAAGGATATGCCTCCAAGTTGTAAACTTCTCGTATCGGGTACCGGGAGCGGTAGCTCAGTGCATCAATTGATGTCACTGCAGCGCCTCTAACCGGGACGTCCTAGGTTCCAGTCACGGCGGCGGTATTTTCGACACTAGCTTTTCAGCTAGGTCGAATTCAGTCGCTGTCTGGAGGAGAATTCTAGCGGCCGGCTGCTCTGATCGGTAGTTTTCCGTGGTTTCTCCTATCAACACCAGGTGAATGCCGGAGCAGTACCCTAACAAACGGACCGCGCCCGATCTGTCCTTCCTCTTCCTTGTCCTATCCTCTCCCCTTACACATGCTCTAAGTCAACAAAGACCAGATCGTCTACGAAGACCCGATCATTTACACCTTTTAATACTCGTTTTGAGCGAGCATCTAGACCCTTCCCCGGCAGGATCCAGTATGATTCTGTTTCGGAGGAATCTCCCGTTGGAGAGGAAATTCGCTCATTCGGGTCACATCGCCGAAAGAATATAAAAATAACCTAATACCATCATGGCTCTTATGCCATGGACTATGAATGGTTTCACCTCGCGATAGGACGATCTAAAACTGTTCTTGGCCTGTTTCAATCCTCGGATAATCTTTTTACAAAAAACATCTCATCACGACCACCATCTCTTCGTGTTTTCGCCTTAGAAGTTCTATTTTGCTGATGGTCTATTTGCTCATGGAGATGCAACATTTGTTCTCGATTCGTTGTTGTCTACAGAGGCACTGCTTTAGACCGAACTTCATGACAGTGTGTACCCGCCGATGAACTTTTGGGCTCGATCTTTGGGATTCTGCGGGCATTCTGCACTCAAATACCGGACGACTTCCCGCGAGAGCAGCAAATGTGCAAGTAGTGGGGGGCAGACAACTTTGCGGGGAGAGGAGCAGCCTACTACTGCCATGAGGATGACGCAGCGCGTAGATGGACTGCCTGGGCGTCTAACGCAATGATCCATGCTACGAAATTATTTGCCCACTTCTTTAAATGGGTATTGTCAATTTTTTCTAGCTACAAGGATTGCAATTCAATCTTTGTTTTTCTGTGCACTGCTATGTATCGGCATATTTTCTTTGTTTGATTATTTAGTTTATGCTTATTGTGACTCTTAAACAATATTTTAAAGCATTGGACTTTTTATAAATTTATTACTTAATTCTATCAAAAATATAGAACTTAATAATTGGTTTTCACCAGGAATGTTATATTCTCCAAATGACAGTCAAACCAAAACGAGATACCAACCAGCAAACCTCTGACGATATGTCAGAGCAACCTTGAGATTATTATGGGACTTGCTAAATACAATGCAAAGGGCCTAATATTTTTATGCAATGTAAATAATTCTGAATAAATAGTGTTCGTTGATTTGATATTAGAAATGTATATACTCTTGTCAGAAATTGGAGATGAAAGTAACCCTTTTTTAGAATAAGAATTTTTCGCTTTGATCGAACCATCTCATTCAATTAAATGTAGTAAATAAAAATATTGTTGATTACTGTCATCTTCACGCAAGAACCATTCAATATTACAATTTTGTCTTGAGCACCAGACGTACATCGTACCTTATCACCCCTAAAAGTAATTATAATACTTGGTATTCAAATCAAATATTTAAAATTCGTAAATGGCTTTTATTTGACATTGACTTCTATCGAAAACAAACATTTCCAATTTAACTTAAAAGGTAATATTACTTCAACTGAATATAACAAACCTGTCATCTTTTCGCTGATTATGCAATTACTTAAAAAGAGTACTGCGAAATCGAGAGAATTAACTTACATACCTTTAGTTCATCCATTAATGGAATACGGGACGGTTTGTTGGGACCGCTATAGAAATTCACAAAAGGAATATATGAATAGAGTACAGAGAAAAGCGTATAAACTTACTTTCGGAAGCAATAGGAAGAATGTAGAATTGGAGTCTCTAGAAATCAGAAAGGTTAAAGTAAGACTCTGTGCCCTGTACAAAACGTCTGCCGGTTATCCAGGTAGGAAAGATATCTACATCCGACTTGGTAGACCCTCGTACTTTAGTTAAGGGAATCACAAACAAAAAATTCAGTTTAGGCCACAGAGAACGGATGTTGGAAAAGTTTCCATTACAAACAGAAAAATAACGGACTGGAATACGTTGCTTGCGATAGCCTTGGAACCCTTTCCTCTAGATGTTCAAAGAATTAAATGTAAATTAAGTAGTTACATTTATAAATTTTATTTATTTAGTAAGTTAGGCTTCTTATATCAGTTATTATTTTATTATTGTTATTTTGATTACTATTGTTATTATTAGTATTGTGATAATTACAGCTAAATGCATTGCTTTATTAAATATATAATTATATTCAAAGTGGTATTTGAATTGAAGTGTGGTGACATGTTGTGAAGTATAGTGCAATAGAGAAGTAAAAAGAGAAGTGAAGTGCAAATGTTGTGAAGTAAAGTAAAATTAAAAGCACGTGTCTTAATGTAAAATTACTGTGCAGGACAGCAATAAAATGTACACTTATTGCCATTATTATTGCTCTAATTGTTAACATTTTTATCATATTATTATTATTATTATTATTATTATTATTATTATTATTATTATTATCATTATTATAACTGTCTTAAGATTACTTAATTATTAATTAAAATTACTGTCTTAAGGTTACATTGCATTAATGTTCCTAATTGTCATATGTAAATTGTAGTGTTCTGCCGCCAGGTTGTATAAACCCACCTGCATTAATAATATCTATCTATCTATCTATCTATCTATCTATCTATCTATCTATCTATCTATCTATCTATCTATCTATCTATCTATCTATCTATCTATCTATCTATCTATCTATCTATCTATCTATCTATCTATCTATCTATCTATCTATCTATTTATCTATCTATTTATCTATCTATTTATCTATCTATCTATCTATCTATCTATCTATCTATCTATCTATCTATCTATCTATCTATCTATCTATCTATCTATCTATCTATCTATCTATTTATCTATCTATTTATCTATCTATTTATCTATCTATTTATCTATCTATTTATCTATCTATTTATCTATCTATTTATCTATCTATTTATCTATCTATTTATCTATCTATCTATCTATCTATCTAATCTATCTAATCTATCTATCTATCTATCTATCTATCTATCTATCTATCTATCTATCTATCTATCTATCTATCTATCTATCTATCTATCTATCTATCTATATCTATCTATATCTATCTATATCTATCTATATCTATCTATATCTATCTATATCTATCTATATCTATCTATATCTATCTATATCTATCTATATCTATCTATATCTATCTATATCTATCTATATCTATCTATATCTATCTATATCTATCTATCTATCTATCTATCTATCTATCTATCTATCTATCTATCTATCTATCTATCTATCTATCTATCTATCTATCTATCTATCTATCTATCTATCTATCTATCTATCTATCTATCTATCTACTCTTTCACTTTACGCTCTACGGTTCGAATTGTGCATTCACAATGGTGGTTCCCGCTCCAAGAATGAGTCGCATCCCCAACCCTCATTATCCTTGCGTATTTGCACTCGAGTGACTCGCGAAGTCGGTGAACGTGCAAATTGTTGTGCAGGCCTACCTTACAGGAAAAATACTTTTCCTCTATGCCGGTACTGCCGAGAACAGCCGAGATGGACGGTTCCGTCAAACCCGATTCTTGACAGAGACCTCTTATAGATTTCACAAGCAGAGAAGGGAGCGCACGCCCTCCGGGACCGCGAATGTAAGCCAGAGAGAACTACCGATAATAGAATGCATTCTGTCTGGTCTTAATGCTGGGGAAAATGAACAGGACATATGGAAGCGACCTTTCTAAGCGTCAATCTAATCAACGATGATGGAATTTGCAAACGTATCCCAATTAATCCACACATATCTCTCCTAAAACAATTCCGAGTCGGATAAGTTTTTTTATTGCGAGTAAATAAGAAAATAGTTGTACGACTTCTTTACCATAATATCATGCAGACTGGCACTGCTCTTTTCGCTGTTTTTTAAACATTTGATTCTCTGGTGCTTGAAGTTAAAGATTAGGAAATTATCGTAACTCCCAAACTAAAGTGAAAAGAATGTATATTATTTTAGTGATTATTGATCACTAGAATTATTTATTATATATTACGATTTATTATTATTATTGTAATTATTGTTATTATTATTGTTAGTACTATTATTATTATTATTATTATTTAAAAAACCAGTGGAGCTAGAACTGCACATTGTTTCTCGCATATTTAAAGAACTGATTTTGAAAACCATATTTCTGGAAGTAAAAATAGCAACATCAATTGAAGGAAAATGCAGAAAAAAATTTGAACTCCTTTAATTTTCAAAAATTCATCGAGATGAATGAAAATGAGACCAGCGCCGTGTTTATGAGTGTACCTTGCTCTGAGTAAAACACGATGAAAAATATTGGAAGCCATTTATTAGAAAATTCAGAAAACGCCCTTACGGCTTCACGTAAAGTACCTCCCAAAGTAATAATATTCCTTTCAAGGGGCCGCGCCATTTATTTATTTATTTATTTATTTATTTACGTCAAAAAACAGTTAAAAACTACGTATGACGGGCTATGGGGAAAAGTGAATTGTGTGCACATTTTCAAAATTCTGTGATCCCTACACTAAATCATATACTACTTAAGTTTTGAATTTTGAAAGGGAGAAAAAAAAACAAAAAACCTCCCATGTAATAAAATCGATTTTCAAGGATAAATAAGCAATAAATTTTGAATTTTGAAAGGGAGAAAAAAAACAAAAAAACTCCCATGTAATAAAATCGATTTTCAAGGATAAATAAGCAATAAATTTTGAATTTTGAAAGGGAGAAAAAACAAACAAAAAAAACTCCCATGTAATAAAATCTATTTTCAAGGATAAATAAGCAATAAATTTTGGCTCTTATTACTTCGTGCCGCGACAACATGGAAACGATAATTTGAATAATTGTATTTCCCACTGAATTCTAGAAGACGTCCACAGAAAATGAAGTTACATTTATGTCCAGAAGCAAAACAAGGGGCCATCTCAGCATTTGCTCAATGGATCAGGGAAACTGGACGAAAAACCTGATCGAGATGGGGGTCATTGACCCGGAAGCTGTGTTACAATAGTTGTTACAGGTTGTTTATACTCATTTAGACAGTCCAAATGGTAATTAATGCATTATGTATCATTGTTAAAATTAATGTTACTTTTCTTGTGATGCTCAGTATAGTCTCTAATTGTATAGAAACAGTTATGCAGCAGAAACGATTTCACTTGTGATTTAAACTTTTCTATTGAATTTAATCGTTTAATGTCATCTGGCAAAGTGTTGTAAAATAATGTACATGTATTGTATGTGAATTTTTTTGTAATGAGCTGTTGATACTGTCACCTGATGAATATGATTTCTACGTCGAGTGTTATAGTAATAGACTTCGGCATTTTCTGAAAATATATTCCCGCCCTTAAGCAAGTCATTTTTTACAAAAACCACTGATTCGTAAATAAAAAGACACGGTAATGGTAGAATTCCTAGATTAATGAAGATAGGCTCACAAGAATCACGTGGGTGGGATTTGGTTATTATTCGTACAATTCGTTTTTGTAATCTAAAAGTCTGGGAGCTATAAGATGTATTTCCCCAGAATATTATGCCATATCTCAGGCGGGAATGAACATTCGCGAAATATACACAACGAGTAGTATGAAGGCTGACTGAATTTGCAAGAGTTCTGAACGCGTAGCATAATGAACTTAATTTTGTGTTCAATTCATTTAAATGGACGTTCCATTTAAGGTTTGACTGAATTGAGAGACCTAAAAATTTTGTTGCATTAACATGAGTCAATGTTACACTGTTCATTTTCAATGGAGCACAGAATTGTTTATTTGAAATGGAAAACTGCATTAAAACCGTTTTCTTTTCGTTTACTATTAATTTGTTATTTCGGAACCAATTTGAAACTTCTGATATTGTACTATTTACGGTTTCTTTATTGCAAAGGATGTTCGTATCATCCGCAAAGAGAACCGTTCTTCCGTTTCGAATCGTCGAGGGCATATCGTTTACGTAAAGTAGGAACAGAATAGGGCCTAAAATCGATCGTTGAGGAACTCCACATGCAACGGGCAAAGAGTCGGAAAGGTGCGTACGTAATGTTCCATCATTCCAGTAAGGTATTTCAACTTTCTGAGATCGTTGTTTAAAGTACGAACATAACCAATCTAGAGCAATACCACGGATTCCATATGAAGGTAATTTTGAAAGCAAAATGTCATGATCAATGATGTCAAAAGCTTTTGAGAGATCTAAAAATAATCCAATAGGTGCCTCGTTTTGATCTAATGATGAGGCGACATCTTTAAGAAAAGAAAATATAGCTGTTTCCGTTGATTTTGATTTTCTAAATCCATGTTGGCAATCTGAAAGCGCGTCGTGTTTAGTGAGAAAGGTTTCCATTCGTACGTAAAAAAGTCTCTCTAATATTTTTGAAAAAACTGATAGAAGAGAGATGGGCCGATAATTTTGAATTTCATTTTTGTTGCCTTTTTTGAAGAGCGGCTTAATTTTAGCTGTTTTGAAAATATCTGGAAACGTTCCAGTGCATAAAGATGCATTAAATATGTGAGTTAACGGGTGTATAATGGCATACGCACAAGTCTTTAACAAAGAATCTGGGAATTCATCTAAACCGGACGAATATTTATATTTTAGTTTACCGATTATTTTGAGAATTTCATAGGAAGAAGTTTCGGAAACGAACATTGTGTCTAAAATTTTGGGTGCACTGTCTGTTTTTGAATTTTGTGCCTGAAGACCCTTAGTGAGATCGGCAGCAATTCTCGAAAAGTATTGGTTAAAGAGACTAGCCACTGTTGCCGGATCGTTGACATTTATATCGTTATATTTTAAAACAACATTCTCTACGGGTTTTCTAGTTGATTTGGTAGTATTTTTTATTATATTCCACATTGATTTTGTTTTATTATTTGAGTTCAAAATATCCTGATCGTTTTTCATGATTTTTGCCTGCCTTATGACTTTTCGTAACAATGTTTTGTATTTTTTAAAGTAGATAAGGAAATCTTGAGATACGTCATGACGTTTAGAAATGAAAGAAAGAATTCGCTTGTTTTCACAAGATGTCCTAATCCCTTGTGTTATCCAAGAATTGCTTTTCCGTGAAATATTTAATTTTCGTTTTTGAAGAGGAAAGCAAGTGTTAAAATGAATTGAAAGAGTTGAAAAAAAATAATTATATTTCTCGTTTGTATCAACAGTATTATAAACCGCTTCCCATGACTCCTGCATCAAGTAGTCTATGAATAATTTAATTTTACTTTTAGTAAACAATCTAGTCATACGTGTATTATTTATTGTGTCAGTGATCGCATTTCTTATAATGGTAAGAATTTGTGAATTTGTGCATCATCGACAATTTCAATTTGGTGAAAACCCTGACTACAATATACATGCCACCGTTGTTCACAGACATTTTTTCCGTACCGTCAACCAATTTTTCGGTATAAAGTATCCACATCACATGGATACTGACTACGCAGCGGTTAAGTGTTAGATAAAAATATTTACTACATACAGAAACAATAACTATACAATTTTCTCGGTATCGGACTCAACAAACGAGTCTCTGTCAAACAAATTGTCCGTTTTCTGCAGCATATAACCTTCTCTATGCACTCAGGTAGAATGCGTGGAGGTAAAAGGTGAAGGAAAATACCTTTTCTGGTCATTAATTAGTAATGAAAAATGTGGAATAAATCTAATTTATGAAATTGGCCAAATAAAGGAAGTAATCTTTGTCAACAAGGGACCGGAAAGGTACTGAATACCGGTAAAAATACCGGTAAAATACCGATATATTTTCGTACCTCTATCAAATACCTTTATTCTTTTATACCGGTAAAATACCTTCATACGTCTATACCGGTATAGACGTCTATAAAAGTTATACCGGTATTTTTATTGGGAATAATGCCGCTCACACCATCCACAAAGAAAATAATATCCTTCCAATTTGCGAAATGCTTATTAATTAAATAAAAGATCATGCACGCACTTACACACACACACACACACACACATACACAAACACACTCTCATATACTCTCTCACATTCACACATTCTCTCACTCATACATTCTCTCACTCTCACACATATTCACTATCACGCTCTCTCACACTCATACTCACTCTTCTCTCACACACTCATACTCACTCTCTCTCACACACTCATACTCACTCTCACACATCTCTCACAAACGTTCTCTCACACACACATTCTCTTCACACACACACACCCTCTCTCTCACACACACCCTCTCACACACACATTCTCTCTCACACCCACATCCACAGATAGACTCTCACTCTCTCTCTCTCTCTCTCTTGCTCGCTCTTTTTGTATTTCTCTATCACACTCTCTGTTCCTCGCACACAGTTATCTTTCTCGCTATTTTTCTCTGTTTCTTTTTCTCTCTCTCTGTTTCTCTACTTCTATTTTACTCTCCTCTTGGTCTCTAACTTCTCTTTTCCCTCTCTTTTTGTCTCTCTCTCCCTCTCTCTTACACACACGCACGCACAGACACATACACAGAGGCACGGACACTATAGAGCACAGAATTTTTTATTTGAAATGGAAAACTGCATTAAACCCGTTTTCTTTTCGTTTACTATTAATTTATTTCGGAACCAATTTGAAACATCTGA
Source organism: Teleogryllus occipitalis (assembly GCA_011170035.1). NCBI lineage: Eukaryota > Metazoa > Arthropoda > Insecta > Orthoptera > Gryllidae > Teleogryllus > Teleogryllus occipitalis. The sequence goes on along the minus strand of BLKR01005059.1, from coordinate 17,570 downwards.
TATTGTACTATTTACTGTTTCTTTATTGTAAAGGATGTTCGTATCTTCCGCAAAGAGAACTGTTCTTCCGTTTCGAATCGTCGAGAGCATATCGTTTACGTAAAGTAGGAACAGAATACGGCCTAAAATCGATCCTTGAGGAACTCCACATGCAATGGGCAAAGAGTCGGAAAGGTGCTTACATAATGTTCCATCATTCCAGTAAGGTATCTCTACTCTCTGAGATCGTTGTTTAAGGTACGAACATAACCGATCTAGAGCAATACCACGGATTCCATATGAAAGTAATTTTGAAAGTAAAATGTCATGATCAATGATGTCAAAAGCTTTTGAGAGATCTAAAAATAATGCAATAGGTGCTTCGTTTTAATCCAATGATGAGGCGACATCGTTAAGAAAAGAAAATATGGCTGTTTCTGTTGATTTTGATTTTCTAAATCCATGTTGGTTGGTATGAAAGCGCGTCGTGTTTACTGAGAAAGGTTCCAATTCGTACGTAAAAAAGTATCTCTAATATTTTTGAAAAAACTGGTAGAAGAGAAATGGGCCGATAATTTTCGCAGTCATCATAAAATCAGCTGATAATAAATACTTCAAAACATTGCTTAAAGGACACCATATTAGTGTGTGTCCAAATAGGATATTTAAATTGCTTTAACTTTTCTGTAATTAAAAATCATGTACCACTACAAGAGTGACCAGTCTTTGTACCAGTTATTCAGTTCAGTAAGGTAATGTACTATTTAGAAATGTAGTAAATAATGTAAGTATATGACACAATATTGTAAGTACTTACAACTATTATTAACACTTAACGTACTTAAATTATGGTGATTTAATTAAACTATTTCTGGAAGATATTGGAATGACTGACTCCCTTTGAAAATTATTTGCCACTGTATCGTAATCTGTTACTTTACTAATGTAATGCATTGTTAATGTTATTTGTAATTTGGTAATATGAATTTGTGTAATTTAAAATGTAAATTATATTAATGTTTTTGAGCACTTGAATGCTTTATTAATCCTGTAAGTTTTCAAGTAAACTATTTGAATTATTACTGCAAATTATGTAATTGAATTTTATTTCCTGCAATAACTTAAATTAATTTAATTGTTTATATTAATAATTTATATATATAATGTAAAGTTGTTAAATAATTACTGTAAGTGAATGTAGTTTAAAAAAATATAATTAACTTCCTTACTGAAATTTTAATTAATTTTGCTTGACAGTTTCTTTAAGTCTATAAACAATAAAATTATTATTATAATTTTTTTATTATTATTTGTTTCGTGAAGCATTTCCGAATTGGCGTGGAGCCGGCCTTCGATTTCTGTGATTTAGTATGTGGAATAACACTGAATCGGTGCAACGTATATGTCCAAATCGCTATCACAAAAAAAAAAAAAAAAAAAAAAGGTCTTGTGAATACACATGTGTGAAACTTGTATTTTACCCAGAGTCTGGTGTATAATGCCATTATTAGCCGAATAATATCCAAAACTATCGTTTCATCATCCCTAGGGTGAACACAGGCTAATGTGCGAATTAACTAGCTACTTGTAACATTGTCCATATAAACTTTAGCTATGACGATACACTCAGAAGTGTTTTGCTATCATCGTTCTACCTTCGACCAGGAGCGGTTGCTCAGTGCATCAACTGTCACTGCTGTGCCTCTGACCGGGAGGTCCTAGGTTCGAGTCCTGACGGCGACAGAATTTTCGACACTTTCGAGCACTATGTCCTATCCTCTCCACTTACACACACACACACACGCACACACACGCACACACACACATTAACACTAACTTGCACTACACTACCACATGTTCCGGGAGACCGGTCGGGAGCTTAGAGCTTGTCCCGGCTGGGGCGGTGCCCCGCTGGTGGGAGAGTCCTAGTTTGGGGGAAACCCCGCTAGCCGACGGTAGCTCGCCATCGAGCGGAGAAAGATCACCGCCATCTCCTGAGAAAACATACACTACACTTACAGGAATAATGACCTAAACTTTTTGACACGCCCGGATCCATTAACTAACAAACCGATCGTTCTACCTTCTGAATTTTTTTTTCAAAAAACCCCAAGGGTGATTTTTCGTTACCCTTCTGACCAGAGGCGAATCTAGGTATTCAGACGCCCATAGCAAGTATAGAAGTCCAATCAGGATGCTTTAAATTAGAGTTGTCATTTTTTAGCGGGTATACCTTCTCTAAATAGCGTCCTTGTGAGTGGCGCGCATGGCACGTGCCATGTCTCCCATACTTGGTGTAGGGATCACAGAATTTTGAAAACGTGCACAGAATTCACTTCTCTCCGTAGCACGTCATACACAGTTTTAACTGTTTTTTGACTTAAAATAAATTTTAAAAAATACCGTAGATACGCCTCTGCTCGTAACGGCTCCGATAAATCATTTGTGTTGCACTTGCGAGCTTTCGATTGCGCGAATATCTTAATATATTTTATATTGATGAAAACGTAAGTTGCAACCCCGTAAGTTTCATGTTATGTGTATTCAGTGAAATGACCTCCTGGACTTTGACCTTTTTCTGAACTGCTCATAAGCTGTATGAGTCTCTTAAATCTCAAAAATCCCCATACACCACATACAAGCTTCCGTTTTACAATACATAAATCGATCTTTAGAAATTTTAGATATTTATTTAGTCAAAAAACAGTAAAAAACTGTATGTGACGTATAGGGGAGAAAATCATTTTCCCACGCTTCTTCAGTTTTCTTTTACTCTATTTATTGTCGCTGTCATTCTCTTCGCTTATTTAGTTTAACCCAGGGGAAACGTGAATTTTAAGGTTCGCAACGGACTCAAATCACCCATTATCATGTATTTTGTATTCAAATTACAGATGTTCATTTTTTCATGTGTTCACATAGCAGCTGCGACAGAAAACATTTCTTTCTCGCTTTGAATTACCTTTATCTAGGTGTACTCTTTTTACTTTCTCTCTACGGAAACGAGAGAAAGTTATGAAATGCTGCACGAAAACACCGCGATAGTTTGGCAGAAAAACTCATATTACACAGCCCTGGTAACTAAAAAGTGAATAAATCCAGTTGCTAAACTTAGGAAAAGCTTCTTTATAACTCTAGCCCGGTCCATGTTATGGGTCCTTGATACTGAAAAATCGAATGACGGCAAAACGTCTCTCTGTCTGTCTGTCCGTCTATGGACAACGCTAGCGACTAAACCGTTAAGCCAAATTTCTTCAAAATTGATATTTCTCAATCGCTCTTACTGATGTCGCGGCCGGATGAGTTTAATGCCGATAGTTTCATTTTAGAGGGTACTTTACATGCCTGGGATATTTTCCAAATTTTCAAAAAATATGGCTCCATCGTTTTTTATTAAATTTGGTTATTGGATAGTGTGATGGACGTTTAAGATAATGGTACAAGTCTCATTTTCGTTGAAAACCCTCATTCTTCGAAACTTCCAAAAGTTCACAATTTGTTCGCAGTCTTCCTACAACTAAAATATGAAAGATAAAGACTTTTCTCTTAATGATATCTGTTTCTTTAAGATAGATTCTGAGAAAAGGTCATATACAATTTTTCGAAAATTTGAGTACTTTTCGCGTAATATTGCGTGAAAATACGAGGGAGAAAGTACGATCTGTTTTAGCACCACTAGTTTTCATCAGCTTCTTTTATTAAAAATGATTATGAATTGCGTGAGAGATCTCAGAGCTCCAAAAAGCGTCCGCAAATTGCCCTTCTCTCCTTAGCATGTTATACAGTTTTTAACAATTTTGACGTTTTCGTCGTGCTCAACATTCTTTTTTTGGTTATTTAAGGTCGCATCAACAACTAGGTCATTAGCGACCACTATTTGAGTTAACGTTATGGTAACTATGAAGATGAAACGATATGGTGATGATAAGGGGTGAAAGGACGAACACAAATACAACCATGCCCAAGGCGGGACTCGAGCCGCGACCCTTCGGTCCGAGATCTCTACGACACTACTGCCTCAGCGATCTCGGCCACCGGAGCGGCTACGCTCAACATTCTTTCCAAAGAGAAGACAAAACTGGCTATTAATCACCAAATATACTAATAAGAATGCAAAATATTTGTTTTCAATTCAAGTGTACTTCGTTTTTTTACAATTTTTTTAGTCACAAAATATTTTAAAATTGCATATATGGAGGTCGTAATTCGTCCAGATCGTAGAAGTTTTTGAAGAACACTTAGTATCACTCCCTTTCCGTTTACAGATAACATTTTCTCTCCAGTTTTCCTTCCTTATTTCAAAAACAAAGATGAAACTTGAGAAGTAGTATTGAGTAAACCAGAGTAAACGTGGAGGCGTGGCGTAACTGGTCATGGTATCAAGTTGTCAAAACGGTTTCAGTTTTCACCCCGCTGACATTCTTGGGCCTGAGAACAGTCATTCCTTTGTTTATTCGCCATTTGACAGCTTTCGTGCGCGTTACTTTCTTACCAATAATGGTTGAGGACAGAGGTATTTAAACCCTTTATGTTTCAGTGTCGCCAAAGCTACTCCTGAGTACTAATACAACATATGTTATCTTGAGTGGTGGTGGACTCAATAAGAATATTTACTGCAGCTTATTATGTAAGTTATATTTCCCATTCAAAATATTCCATGTGTGAACATGATTCAGTATAATCATAGATTGAAAGTGAGGAAAAATTGTGTAAAGCACATGACATTCAAGTTGTATTGAAATAAAAAAAAAGCAATAAGCTAACAGAAAGCAGTAGGGCTGTACAGAATAAAAATTAATAGTAATATATTTATTGACATTTAAATATGATTAAAAGGAGTAATGGTATCAATCACATTAAGTCATAAGAAGATAAGTATTTTTGAGAATGTAGCTCAGTGTGACATAACTTCTTGTCTTTGTTAATGGAAGATTTTGTGTAAATATAATCATCGTATGTCTGATATTGATTTATGTCTCTTTGATGTGGAGAAATTTGAACCAATTATTAAACAGACCCTTTATTCCAATTAAAATTTTCACATTTTAAATCCTTTGTTCGAATTCTTCCTTAGGCATGCTTGTTCATCAATTTCAGTATTCCATCACCTTTGTCAATAATTATTTCATGGTTATATAAAAACAGCTGAAGAAAAATCTGAACAAAGTATTTGAAACATTGTGTAAATTTTAATTAGAATAGTGTCTGCTATCTATAATTATAGGAGTTTCCGTTGTTTCTGATCTGTATTGAAATGCAGTACATAAAGAATAGCAGCAAATGTTACATTAAAAAATGTCAAATAAAAACCTTTATGCTAAGGTTATATTTATGCTCTCAAATGAACTTCTCAAAATAAAACTATTTATGCTGAGGTTTAGAATGTTTTATTTATTTTAGTAATTGCTGCTTCTTAGCAATGAAAAAAGTATAACCTGCAAATTTATTGACTTTTCCTTGAAGGCCATACTAATCACATATTAATCGGAATTTTTTATATTTTTCTTCCATATATATATATTTTCTCAAAAATAACCATTAGTAAGCCAATATTTATTTCTAAAACCATCATTTCTCTCCCTTCTTTTCCAAGATTTTAAAAGCTTGTGGTCTTCGATATTTCTCATTTAAAATTAAAAGAAAAAAATTGTATTTTATCATTTTCATAAACCTGAGGAATTTCATATGATATTGCTTAACTTTTTTTGTAAATTATTTTATAAGCTCCTTATAAATTTTTGTGTGAAAATTTGCTCAATAAAAACTCTAATCATTTTGGAAATAATTTTCTTGTATTTGATAACTTTATTTATGTAGTTTGGGGTTAGTTCATTTTTGATTGTATATCTTCCTACTTGCTCTTCAATTCAATAGATAGTTATATTGAATGTGAATGCTCAATATTGCTGTGATGAAAATGTGGGACAATAATTTTTGAGATAGTGATTATTTGAATAAAATATGTTACCTGCAAAAAGCATTTTAAGCAGAAAGTTATGAAATATAAAGTGTAATTATTATAGTGAGAAGTCATTTATTCTCAAAGCCAAGAAAATGTTTTCTTTCCATTTTGTAAATATTTGTTTAAGTATTTATTTTCCAATAGAAATTGTGTTATTAGGATCATACCTGAAGTGAAGTATGACTTGGTGGGTTGAAAGAATAACTTGATCTGCAGACTTGGAATTTGTTAGTAGCACTTCGTTGCAATATTGGTGAAGTATTTGTCGGTTCACTTCTGATGTGAAAAATTTGTTTTTGTGGTTTGTTCTAAAGTTTACTTCTGTTTTCTCTGGGATTAGAAATTGACATCCCGGTCACATGTCATAATAGCACTAATTTTCTTTTTTAATTCAAATGTTTAAACAATATGCTGTTCTCAGTAATCTAGTTGGAATATTTTCTTTCCAAATTATTGTTTTAATCGAAGAAATTTGCAAGTGTTGCACATGACATACTTTTCTTTTCCTTTCGGAAGAGTAATATATATGCTCTATATTGTTTTGCTTCTCATGAACTTTTATAGCGGTTTATTGCAAAGAAGAAAAAAAACAATTAAAAAATACAGATACAAAACCAAAGTAGCCTATTTTTCACTATATTTTTAAAAGTCTTTTGTCATTATTTTGATTTTTGTTCTAATGTGTATTAAATGTTTAAAAAGCTATTTTTATGCATTCCCAGCTTAAAAACTGTATTTGGCACTGATATGATTTAGTGTTTAGTTGACAACACAATTTACTTTTTAGTTTTGAATAGGTACTGTAAAAACTAGACTTACTAAAATTGCTTTTTAGATTAGTTCATTTCTAAGTTGTAAGTTAGTGTAATATTCCCACACTGTATATTACTAGATATGAGTAGTAAGCTAACTTAATCATTGATAAAGGGAAATATTTAAAATATTGTAAATTATTATTTTCTTAGCAAGATATCCTTATTATCTAATTCACAGTTTTATCTATTTTCTGTGACCCCAAATGGGTCCAAGGCTTGCTTTAGGATGAAACATAGGCCCGGTTCTTTCCCAATGTTGTGTGCTTTGTGAATTGCTTGTTGACAATAAAAGATCATTTTTCGTTATCTACTTATAGAAAACATTTATTTGTGAAATTCAAAATCACTTTAAATAAACAATTACAATTATATAAATTAACACATTTTGAGAAATGGCAGGTAAGAAATTCAGGAATTGCTTTTCTTTCAAGATTGATAAATTTTCATTTAGTAAAGTTCAATTAATTTTGTACACCTGTGGTTTGCTTCAGAAACTTGGTGAGAGTGAGACATTAATATAAAAACATGTAAATAATGAAAGTAAAATAATGTATTTGCTGTAGTTTTCTCACTAAAAATAATGATAGCAATTCTACAATATTCCACATAGATATGCTGCCTATGTGAAATATGTTAGTTTTTGCTGTGGAACTTCTACAGCAGTAATTTGTTTATGAAAGTACTTCTTAAGATAATGACAGATTATTTTTTTTATTTTTTTAATATTTGGGATCTTTTTACATTTGTCTTACTTTAATTCTTCCTTTTGTGTATAATAATATCAGCAAACTCTAATATGAATGGAATTTTTACACTTAAATTTATAAGAAATTGTATGCAGAAACTAGCTTTTCATTAATATCACTATGTCTTGACATACAGTAATGAATTTTTGTAAAACTAAATTTATCAAGGTCTACACAATACACAAATGAACTCCTTCATTGGATTTCTTTCGCTGAAATATTACATTTTTATTTTAAAACATGTTTAAAAAAAATATGTAGTTTAAGATTAAATGATGTATGTTGGTTGACAGTTTTAACGATTTATGGTCATTATGATGTTTTGACATTTAAATATTGTTTTTTATTCACTGTTGATTATATTGGTAGGTTATTGTAGAAAATAGGTATTGAGAATTCAAATTGTTTCTTTTCTGTTGTTATTAATGACTTTGCTGGGAAGAATATTTATGAAAATATTTGTTTCTAGAGGCCAATCTTAAACAATTTAAGTTAAAAGTAATTATTTTCAAAATTGGAAGATTGAAATGAATTACTCAAAGTTCGTAGCGAGATAATTGTGTAATGAACAATGAATGTGATACGCCAGCGAATGTCTATCAGGGTTCTACTCCATCTCTTCATAAAACGAGTGATTTAAATGTGAAAAATTAACCCTAGTCAAGTGAATATTCTTTTTTCTTTGCCTTCTTGTCTTCCTTATCCATTTCTTTTTCTCCATTTATTTTATCTTCAACTTTTTACCTTCCGTCTGTGATCAATCTAGCCGTTTCATCCTGTGATCAATCAAACCGTTTAGCCGATTTTCTTCAAAATTAATATTCTTGAATCAATGTGAATGAATTCGTTGCCTTGGGAATTTCAAAAGGATATTTTGATTTTTGAGGGTACTTTACAAGAAGCGTCAAAGGGATTTTCAGTTTTCTTAAAAATGGCACCAATTTTTTTTATCAAACCTTGTCTTCGGATAGCGTAAAAGACACTTAAGATAATGGTGCAGGTCTAATGTCTAATGTTGAAATCCCAAATTATTTTTTAAATTGCAAATGTGCATTGGATGGGGGCTTTCAAGAACTATAATAATGAAGATGGAGGTTTTCCCTTATTCAAATCTGTTCCTTAAAGACGGATCTTTAAATAAGTTCGTTTTCAAATTCTCGAAAATATAGTTTTGGTGTAGTTTGGCGCAAAATATAGGCAATTAAAAAAACATTTTTTTCTCACAAAACACTCCAAATTGTTTCGTCAAATTTTTTTCATGGATAGAAGGGATGCTTTCAAGAATAGAGCGGAACTCATTTTCGTTGATCTATCTGAATTTTTGAAAATTGCAAATTTAGAAATAATATACGAAAGTATTTGCTGTCGAGCACCACTAGTTCACATTCTCCTTGGTGGACCAGCTAATGTTGAAATCGCATGATTAATGCTGGGGTCGATGTAATTAACACGAAAGTGAAAAACGGGTCGGTAGCACTAACAACGACCGGACGGACACCGTAACGGAGAATTCGATACAGACTCGGAAAAGGAAGATGGCGAAGATAAACGAAGTGAAAGCTCCTAACAAAATACTTGTATTCCGCTATATTGGCGTGAAGGAGACGATGATTGTTCTCATATTTGGGGAACAGCTCAGCTCGATCTGTTAATAATAAAAGAGAGGAGGACAGTTTGTTTGTTTGCGGACAGTTTGCATCTGCCCTGCAACGACAATGAGGTGAAGATTTTTAGTGCAGGTATCATGAAACATCACCACAGTAAACATCATGCCACAAATGTAACCAATCTGAATGTTGAAGAAACTGAAGGAAGCTGAAGCCAAAGGTGATGTTGACACAATTATAATTTTGAGGCTAGCTCCGCAGTTCAATTGTTCAACATGTTTCACACTTTTATTTGTCGCGTCTTCATCATTGCAATCCATTAATCGACGCAACGCGTCTCTAAGCCCCTAGTCGAGCATTGAGCGCTTTTAGAAGTAATCCTCCATTAATATTCATGATGTATCAGTTGTCAAGAGTGAAGCGTCTCCGCGTACGCGCCTCTTACTACACGCGCTCCCGCATCACTATCCAGCGGCCAGAATGGGGAAAGAATTAGGACAGGGGCTTTGTTTAGAACACTTCACAGGGGTTGGATAAGCCCCTGTGAAGCAAGCAAACATCTTTTGTATTTTTCACCAACATGCAGCTATCCTAGCTCTGTGCTTGAAGCTGCAGTGAAGATTCTCGGCCGCTACGAGAAGTTGTCTCTTAGTATAGCTTGAAAGCACAGCTTTATGCACAGGTTTGCAATGTTGAGACCGTGTAATTAACTAACTCGGCAGGTACGTAACTACAGGTCTCCTACTGTCCGGTTTTTACCGGACATATCCTGTTTTTCGATAGTTGTATTTATGACTTCCACCAACTGTATTTTTTTCTAAAAGTGATCTTTTTCAATTCTTTGTACATCTTGTGTGGTACTTCTCTTTGTGTAAATAAAACTAAATTCGAAATTTCGAAGTGAATCCGTGAAGTAGATCGTTTCTTAATTTTAGTGGGGGCATTGGCCATGGAAGTATTTTTTAATTTTATTTTATAATACGTGAAAAAAGTTTAAAACTGTGTGTGACGTGCTATGGGAAGAAGTGAATTCTGTGGACGTTTTCGATATTCTGTGATCTCTACCCTAAGCCATATACTACTAAAATTTTTAATACAGAAATAAATGAGCATTTTTTCAAGGATTCGCTCCGATGTAATTATATATATTCTCAAGGATAGATCAGCAGTAAAGTCGAGCTCTTATCCATCATGTCAATCGTCAGGGAAAAATAATTCCTGCCACGACAACCTGGAGAACGATAATATGAATAACTATATTTCCCACGGAATTCTAGCAGAAGTGCACAGATAATGATGTTACATTTATTTTTTCGCTTTGTATCCGAACAATTCAGGAAACACGGTTGTCAATTTCCAAACAATTCTAGTTGTGAAAAGGACGAAGTATTACGTATTTATTCCAGTAATCAATGTTGTTGATTATGCAAAAGTATCTGAGAATCGGGTCACGATGTGCGAAGTGCGTAAAAAGTGCAGGGCGTGCCAGACCGGACGTCTGCAGTGCGACACTGGCGCCTGAGGGCTGCGCCCGTGGCTGGGAAAGTTAAGCCTCGCCTCGATAACTGGATGCTCCCTGTGGTAGGCAGTTCCCTGCAAGTCATCGAGGGTGACTTTTGCTCACGATTCTACACAGGGCACACCCGTCACGTGACCCGAACTCATAAAACCCTATGACTCCCCCAGAAGCTCTCTTGTCTTACTGGACGCTCGTCGCTGGCTGGCTGCCTGACGACGTGACGCTGCCCGACGAGATTATCTTGGCTCGATGAGTCCTGTCTACGATGAGTCCTGCCCTATTATCTTGGCTCGATGAGTCCTGTCTACGAGATGGTAAAGTGCAAAATGTACTTGGTATGTGTTAAGATTTGTTCATAGAGACCTTCAGCCCTCATGTACGCACATCTAATGTAATGTAGGTATAATAAATTAGGTTAAGTGTGTGTTTCACTTGAATGTCAAGACCTTAAGAACCCATATCCTGTAGGTGGTAGAAGTCCCAATCGCTCTGAGCGAGTTGCCCATCAACCCCTTCCTTAGCTAAAAATCAATCAGACCTTGTCAGTGTAGATAACTGTGCGTCACCCATTACAGGAGCATGTCATATTAATGGAATATGTGAATGGAAGTAAGGAATGTTCTGTTGCAGGGCGTCTCAGGAATCGGGCCCGGATGGCTCCGGGGAGAGTGAGACAACACAGATGGTTTTCAGTGTGGCCGAAATTCTCGCCCGGTGCAGAGCGGACAAGTCACGCACAAGGAGATTCTTACGTCGCGGTCTGCACGTGGCGCGGCGACAATTATACACACTGGCCTCAGTGGAACAATTCATCAGGGGTAGGCAAAGAGTGTAAACTTTTTCTGTTGTCAACATTAAAGATGGAGGAAAATTCCGTCGTCTGGTGACTGTCATTACTTCACTGGTTATCTTCTGGTCTGGCCGAAGGCTGCTAATACTCGTGGGGTATAGAATGCACCGCTGGCCTCTTGCACAAGAGTTTACAACTTTGACCAATACGCCGAGATGACAGAAATGAATTTCAAAAACTAATACAAACATTAATTGTTGTGATATTCGAGAGTACTTTATTTGTTCATGAGCAGTGTGCATGCTATTTTTTAACAACCATTTGTGTGGATTAGTTCAGAAGCAATATTTATGCTGCATGTCAATAGTGTAGAATATTTTCTTTCCTGTTATCACGTAAGCCTGATAGTTAGAATATCCCCCTTCAAAGGCCAAAATTCATTCCACGAATCACAGATAGCCCACTGTAACACTATCCCCATTTAACATTGCATTAACAGTTCGGAATTCTCTACGGCATGCTTAAAACCTTCCGCAGTTGAACTGAAACTGAAATATTCCAAGAAAGAAGTATTACAGAGTCGAATAAATACAAACTTCCGCACACAAATCTGAGAAGGCAAGTAAATGTGGACTGTAAGAAGAACACTTATCACTGCAAAGGAAATCACCTACCTTTGATAACTCACCGTCCCTCTCTCACCGTCCCTCTCTCCCCGTCTCTCTCCCCGTCTCTCTCCCCGTCTCTCTCCCCGTCTCTCTCCCCGTCTCTCTCCCCGTCTCTCTCTCCGTCTCTCTCTCCGTCTCTCTCTCCGTCTCTCTCTCTCCGTCTCTCTCTCTCCGTCTCTCTCTCTCTCCGTCTCTCTCTCTCTCTCTCCGTCTCTCTCTCTCTCTCCGTCTCTCTCTCTCTCTCCGTCTCTCTCTCTCCGTCTCTTTCTCTCTCCGTCTCTCTCTCTCTCCGTCTCTCTCTCTCTCCGTCTCTCTCTCTCTCTCTCTCCCCGTCCTCTCTCTCTCTCTCTCCGTCTCTCTCTCTCTCTCCGTCTCTCTCTCTCCGTCTCTCTCTCTCTCTCCGTCTCTCTCTCTCTCTCCGTCTCTCTCTCTCTCTCCGTCTCTCTCTCTCTCTCCGTCTCTCTCTCTCTCTCCGTCTCTCTCTCTCTCTCCGTCTCTCTCTCTCTCCGTCTCTCTCTCTCTCCGTCTCTCTCTCTCTCCGTCTCTTTGACCCCGCGCAGGTCAAAACATGCGAAATTATATGGCTCCAGCACCCGTCACCAAGGAGGGTGCTGGAGCAATAAAAATCTCTGTGCTAAATCTACCCATCCTGGTTTATGTGCCTCACTTTGTGTTGAGATTTCTTGCTGTGGGTTCGCGTTTTTCTGAAGTATTATTACATTCGACTTTGGCTTTTATTTTGGTTGCATTATCTGGTTTTCTGTTATTTTGTTGTTGCACCTATATATTTGAACTCTGGCTTCTCTTCTGGACACGATTTTTGACACTGAATTCTGCATTACGGCTTATTATATAATATTTTATCTCGATTTTCGGCTTTGTATTTCGGCGTTTTGATTTGCGGATATTGGATCATGGCAAAACGTCGTGTGTACACATATTAAATCACTTACTGCCTTAAAAAACAAATTAAAAAAAAATAAAAAATTTATAAATAAATTAAAAAAAATATTTCTTACTTCGCCAGTGCCGGTCCAAAGCCCAGATCAAAAAAGAAGGATGGGAAATATAAGCAGTTTTCTCCCCGCGCCGCGCCCCCTACGAAGGGCGCGCGCCCGAAAAGAATGCAGGCCACAGGCGACCCCAGCGGGGCGGGTGACTCAGGGCCCCCAGGGCCGTTCGGCCGCGTCGAGGGAGCCTCCAAAAGGGTCGGGTGACGCAAGCGTGAAGCGGGGTCAGGTATTTTTTCCGAAATTTCACTTTACGCCGCTCCTATTCATCCGATTTGCATGTTTGATACGGCGTTGGGTTCAGGAAGCACGTCGTCATCGCACTATAAGCCCACATTTTTTAATTTCTTCCCGGAACTATGAGAAATCATTTTAATTTTTTAAAAATATTTTTGAAAAAAACGGCATCGTAGCGTGAATTCTATTTTAAAAAGGAGTTCAATGCCGTTTACAGATCGAAATTCGGACAATTTATTCAGACGTTATCGATCTAGTAAATTCCGTGTGATAATGCCGCGATCTATTGATTTTTCCTATAAGTATTTTTCGGTGCATTTAGCCTTAAGTCAGGCAGTTAGTCGTCACTACATAGTTCCAAGCGTTGATACATAGGTAGCGCTAGTGCTACTGGTAAAAGGTGCGAAGTCTAGTTACTCTCACACGGGGCTCGAGGGAAACATGGACAAATGATAGCTTCGTAACCGACGTACGAGAATGCATGTCATGTACTGGCAATTCTAATGTAGAAAAGTGATATTATAATAACCACTCAGGACTCCTAGCGTATACACACACATTCAGCAGTAGGAGTTGCACATTGCAAAATGAATGTAGTATTTGGATACAAACACTGTCACAAAGTGAAATGATTCACTCTCACAACTGGTTCTGCAATGACGCGATTGTAAGCACCTGTATAACAGAGAATTACGTAGGATATATTTAACTCTTTAAATCGTGACAGTCGATTGAAACATTGAAATAATAATTCACATATAACACTAGAATCTAGCACGTGACTGAAGTTATATTACGCCACATTGAAATGAGTCCGTGAATACTGCACGCGGCAGTCTGTCTCTCTCTCGACTCACTACGAGGCGTCCCGTTTCATCATCTCCATCCTCAAAAGTTTGGACGACTCAATAACAGAAATAATCATCATGTTGCGAACCATGCGACCAAATCTAAATTCGCTACTACACACAAACTGAGAAACCTCACAACTAGGAACGTAAACGGCGGACTGGCCATGATACTACAAGACATCCGACAGAAAGACGTTTAAAAAACACTACCGTCGGGATATCACTACTAGAAGAGGCACACCTTAAACCTCACCTCTCATTCCAAATCCCTGACTATATTACTTACTGCACGGACAGAACGATACACGGAGGAGGGACAGCAATATGCATCAAGAAAGACATTCCTCACACCTAACTCCCACTCATTGCCAAAACCCATATAGAAAACACTAGACTTGATATAGCAACTTCCCACAGCCCCATCTCCATTACCTCCATATACAAACCTCCAACCAGCTCTCTTCTAGACCAAGCCCATGACCTGTTGACCACCTGCATACTAGCAGGAAACATAAATATTAAATCGACTGTCTGGGGTTGTAAACACACGAATGCAAACGGACACAATCTCGATGACTACCTTAACAACCGACCAAATCTCATCTTAACAGCACCGACAGAACCAACACACCGCGTACGTGACCTACCGCACGACCTTTAGACTTCATCATTCATTCATGAATCATAACTTTTAGCTCTCCACACTCTAATTCCGAACTCAACTCACACCACCTTTCTGTCATTTTCACCATCGACGAATCTCTGAACATCAATCTCACCCGGAATAACATCACAACAGAATGAAAAAAATCTGATCTTCACAAAGATTAAAACAAAGAATTCTCTTCAAACCCCTCACGAAATCGACCAGGCCATCTCCCACTTCAATTTACAAATCAACCGATCATTATCTAAATTTTCAAATTGTACGCAAGACACTCAACTCACTCTCCAACAACATCAACCTCTCCAACAACATTATAAGACAGCACCTGTACCATATACTGCACCAGAACAACAGACGACAGACGCACTTACAAATATTACACAAAGACATAGAATACACGACACAGTTATAGAGTATGAAAAAAAAATGGACAAACACAATTGACGAACTGGCTAGACACCCCAGAAGAATTTACTTATCAAAGAACTAAAGACAAAAAGTAACACAATTTCCCCACACAACCTACTAGATGAGATCAATAACTTGGAACACACAAACCACGACAGAATTTTTTTGTAGACGAACAACGAAACAGATTCACGTTTTCAAATACTCCTCTTCCCCCTTCAGGAATTCTCTACTTCGTTCGTTCGTTCCTTTCTTTCTTTCTTTCTTCCTTCGTTCGTTCGTTCGTTCGTTCGTTCCTTCCTTCCTTCCTTCCTTCCTTCCTTCCTTCCTTCGTTCCTTCTTCGTTCCTTCAACAACAACAACTTCAACAACTTCGTTCCTTCCTTCGTTCCTTCCTTCGTTCCTTCCTTCGTTCCTTCCTTCCTTCGTTCCTTCCTTCCTTCGTTCCTTCCTTCCTTCGTTCCTTCCTTCCATCGTTCGTTCGTTCGTTCGTTCGTTCGTTCGTTCGTTCGTTCGTTCGTTCGTTCGTTCGTTCCTACCTTCCTTCCTTCCTTTGTTCGTTCGTTCCTTCGTTCGTTCGTTCCTTCCTTCGTTCGTTCGTTCCTTCGTTCGTTCCTTCGTTCGTTCGTTCCTTCGTTCGTTCGTTCGTTCCTTCCTTCCTTCGTTCGTTCCTTCGTTCGTTCGTTCGTTCGTTCGTTCCTTCCTTCCTTCGTTCCTTCGTTCCTTCCTTCCTTCCTTCGTTCCTTCGTTCCTTCCTTCGTTCCTTCCTTCGTTCCTTCCTTCGTTCCTTCCTTCGTTCCTTCCTTCCTTCGTTTCTTCCTTCCTTCCTTCGTTTCTTCCTTCCTTCCTTCGTTCCTTCCTTCATTCGTTCCTTCCTTCCTTCGTTCCTTCCTTCGTTCGTTCCTTCCTTCGTTCCTTCCTTCGTTCCTTCCTTCGTTCCTTCCTTCGTTCCTTCCTTCCTTCGTTTCTTCCTTCCTTCCTTCGTTTCTTCCTTCCTTCCTTCGTTCCTTCCTTCATTCGTTCCTTCCTTCCTTCGTTCCTTCCTTCGTTCGTTCCTTCCTTCGTTCCTTCCTTCGTTCCTTCCTTCGTTCCTTCCTTCGTTCCTTCCTTCCTTCGTTTCTTCCTTCCTTCCTTCGTTTCTTCCTTCCTTCCTTCGTTCCTTCCTTCATTCGTTCCTTCCTTCCTTCGTTCCTTCCTTCGTTCGTTCCTTCCTTCGTTCCTTCCTTCGTTCCTTCCTTCGTTCCTTCCTTCGTTCCTTCCTTCCTTCGTTTCTTCCTTCCTTCCTTCGTTTCTTCCTTCCTTCCTTCGTTTCTTCCTTCCTTCCTTCGTTTCTTCCTTCCTTCATTCGTTCCTTCCTTCCTTCGTTCCTTCCTTCGTTCGTTCCTTCCTTCGTTCGTTCGTTCGTTCGTTCGTTCCTTCCTTCCTTTCTTCGTTCGTTCCTTCCTTCCTTCCTTTCTTCCTTTCTTTCTTCCTTCCTTTCTTACTTCTACACCCCACCTGCCACCTCAACATCTACAACCCTGGACTATCACAGACGAAGAAATAAAAGACTAACTACACTCGCTCGACGAAAGTAAAGCGACAGGACCCGACGGAATAAAAGCAGTAGCGTTGAAACGACTGACAAAAAAACGGCTTGAACTTCTTGACCAGTCTCTTCTACGCCTGTATAAGACCAACTACTTCCCCGGCACCTGGAAATACGCGAAAATAATTCTGCTCCCTAAGCCAGATAAATCACACAGAAACCCTGACAACTACCGACCCATAAGTTTACTACCAAATTTAGGAAAGACCTTCAAAAAAATAATACCAAAACGACCAACTCCACTAATCGATTGAGGACTTCGACACCCCCCAATTCGGTTTACGGGCAGACAGATCAACAGGACTACAGATATTACGAATCTCGTGCGACACTCAAACCACCAGACTTCAACAAAGTAATAAAACACCCGCATCACCAGTTCCTTCTATCTTTCGAGACATTTCACATGCTTTCGTTTCCATCAATCCTAATTCCCTTATCTACAAAAGCACCCCCCAATATACCGAAATTTCTTCCTCTCCTGACCTGTCAAACAGATCACGTAAGTCATCTCAACACAACCTCTTCCATAAGACCCATTTATGCTGGCGTCCCACAAGGAGCAGTCATGCCACCTTCACTCTTCTCTCTTCGGATCTTCTTAGGATTTTAAAGTAAAAGATTGTCCACTCTGTAAAAAACACTATTAGGAAATATTACACAAGTTTTTTCTCCTATATTGTCTGTGTGATTGACTGCGAAACTGTGCATCTTCTTGTCGTT